>PVIY010030211.1:0-31212 GCA_004026745.1 Myrmecophaga tridactyla
CAAAATTTTACTGCTTCTCAAAGTCAAAAGACAAGAAAACAGACTAGAATATGAAATCAACAAAATATAAAAGACAATAACAATTACCTAAAATAAAGGGAGATTTTACTTAGAAAAAGACAAAAAAATTAAAATGCAAACAAAATACTGTCCACCAATTATTAAAAAAAGGAAACTCATATTGCCAATAAACATATAAAGAGGTACTTCCTTTTAATGGAAATTATCTCATATACACCTGAATGACAAAAGTTAAAATGACAGATTGCAATTGTTGATGAACATACTCAGAGAAACTGAATACTCCCACATAGCCAGTTGTAACGTAGAGATCAATTTGGGTGCTGTTAATAAAACGAAAATGTGCGTGTACTGCAACTCAGTAATTTTACTTTTAAATATATAATCAGTGGATCGCATTTGTGCACATATCAAGACTTGAATAAAAATGTACATAAGTTCAATAAAGATAAAACCTTTCAAATAAACTTAATGTTCACCATGAAAGGGATGTTTATACAAAATATAGTATATTCACTTGATCGTAAACCACAGAGTTGAAACCGATGAGCTGTACCTATAATTATGTCTTTAGCTTCTTGAAGATTGCATAACAAAGCACCACAAACTAGGTGGCTGAAAACAATAGAATATCATTTCCTCCCAGATCTGGAGGCCAGAAATCCAAAATCAAACTGTTGGTGTGTCTATGCTCCCTCTGAAACCTGTAGCGGAGAATCCTTCCTCACCTCTTTCCAGCTTCCAGTGGCTATAAGCAACCCTTTGCTTTCCTCGTCTTGTGGCAGCATAACTCCAATCTCTGCCTCAGTGTTCACATGGCCTTTTCTCTGGAGTCTATGTGCCTGTCCAAATTTCCCTCTTCTTGTAAGAAACACTAGTCATGTTAGGTTCGAGCCCACTCTAATTCAGTTCAGCCTCTGTTCTGAATTGGTTAAGTTGTTTTTAAAATTTGGGTACAGGTATAGGTCACGTGTCATAGGATGGGAAAATGAGGATATAATGCATGGGAAAAGATAGTTTGTTTCTCACGGGTTGCAGAAGGAGAGGGGCACCTTGAGGGGTCAACAGGAAGATGATAGGCTCAGAGGGTTCAATTAGCAAGCAGGGAGCTTGCAGGCAGAGTGAGAAGGACCCAGTGGGCTTGTGATTTTATGTAGTCTGAGGAAGGAGGTCAGTAGATTTTCTGCAGGCATCAGGGTTTGGTTAGTTTAAAGCAAACAAGCATGAAATGGGAAAGGGGTGAGGGGTCCTAGGGCAGTGGGAATGTTTAGCTTATCATTTGGGGCCAGCTGTGGATTCTGGTTGAGGTGGTGGCAGCTGATGTGGGTTTGGGTGGGGAGTTTATGCCCCAGAGCTGGAAAATTGCTTATTAACTAGGTAGAGGTTTGTGTTGAGGCAAGTGGCTTAGTCAAGATAAAAGGGATGCTGAGGGAGCACAAGCAAAATTTCGACAGTTATAATAGCCTCATCTTAAATAGTTTCATTATAAGGACCTTATTTCCAGAAAAGTTCTCTTTCTTGAGGAATCGGGGGCTGGGCTTAAATATTGGGCGGGCGGCAGGGGCACAATTCAATCAATAACAATGTATTAACATGAATAGAACTCAAAAGCATATTACCAAGTGGAAACAAAAACCACTTGTAGAAGGTAACAATTGTCATGATAATATATATTTTAAATATTAAAATCTACAAATGTGCTGAGTTAAATTTTTTACAGAACAACGGTATTGAAGAAACTCCCTCTAAAATAAGAGTATAGCATGCATAAAATTATCGTAATGCATTTGTGGGATCTTGGAGAATAAGGAAAATGTTCAGTGGCTAAACAGAACAAAACAAAATAAGATATCAGGTTGAAGTGGAGCAAAAAGTCAGATGGGCTGTGAAGATAAATACTTGCACCAAATCTGGACTCGTGCTCTAAACCTGGGACCCTCTCCATGTGGGGTTGCCATTTCTGAGGCTCATTCACTTAAGCCTAGGCCCTTAAAGGAGGATAAAGTAGACCCAAGTAAAAATCAACTCCTAAAATATGGAAACAATTAATGCAATTCTCTTTTTAAACAAATATGAGCTCAAAACTGCATATCAGTAAAAATAAAATAATAGATAGCAGGAGCAATAAACAACGGTGTCAGGCTCTCAAGAGCAACCTATATAATGGACAGATTTGGAAAGTAATTATGTAAGAAATTTGTTTTGAAAAATAAGATCAAGAAATAAGACTTTAAAAAAATGACTAGGCCAATAAAAACAAACAATAAAACCAGAAAATTTTGAAATAGAACCAAATAGGACTGTCAAAAATAAAAATATAATCACAATGGTTGAATAGAGTATTAGATAGAACAAGGGATTATTACTGAACAACTGGATTAATTTTTTTTAAAAACACTTCAATTGTACATGGAGAAATATAAAAGATGAAAATATAAAAGTTGAAATACAGTGCTGCCTGTGTATTTCATGTATGGTGCGCAGAGAGAACATTATTTGTTTGGTTCTCTAAGGCAAATGGATGGAACATTATATTGTGTGATTCCAGGGGTTCTAGCTATCCCAAAGCCTTCCTAACTATGTGAAAAAGAGGGGGACTGATAAATCAACACCTATGAAAACCTTTCATGAGCTCAATAGTTTGTCACAGAATATATGTCATAATGTTGGGAGGATCCATGGCATACATTCTCTCCTAAAAGGAGACCAGAGGAAGAAAAAAAGTTCTGCTACAAAGAAAACAAACCTTTAGAACAAACCTGTATATAAAAGATAATAACAGTAAATTTAGGAAGATGATGGAATAAGATTGGTCAAGTTTACTGCTGCTTGAAGTAACAGCTAGAGAAGTGATGGGAAGGCAATTCCAGGATGTAAATGACCAGGGAGGGTCTTTCACACCACATAGGGAGGCCCTGGTTGTTAAAGCTGAAGAATTGAGACACAGAGAACTGGATACTGTAGAACAGCCTAATAAACAGCCTAACACGCCCCTTTCCAAATGGAGCCCAGAGCCCTCAGGAGTGCACTGACAGGGAAAGTAAGCTAAGCTACTTTCCTTGAATGTGCTACCCTCAAGCATGCTACCCCCCGCCCCATGACCCATGACTCTCCCCACATCCGGCACACCTGAATCCTATCACCCCTCTACACCAGGCTCCACGCACCCCTGCCCTTACTGGCTGTCTACCACACCTCCGTGTGTTCCCATCCCACACCCCTGCCCCACACATGCACGTGCACCTGCCCCAGTCCAACCAACCTCTTCTGTGCAAGCACACAGTCTCACCCCACCCCTGCTGGGGCCTGGACATCCATGCCCAGTCCCTCGACTCCCATCTCGCACTCCCTGGCCCCTGCAGGTATTCCTCTGCCCATCCTGGCTGCATCTGGGCTGCAGTCGCTCACCTTCATGCCTGGGCCACACCCATGCCCAGGACATACAGTCATCCAACCCCACCCCACACCCATGAGCTCTGCACGCATGTCCATCATCATCTGATCCCCAGATCCATGCATGCACCACCACCATACCCCACCCAGCTCTGGGCAAGCAGTGACCTGCACATCTGGGCCACACCCACCCCCAGCCCATGCAGACACAACCCCATCTTGCTGTCCCTGAGCTCTGTGCATGCTCACACCAGGGCCCTGCCCCCCAGATCCATGCACGTGCGCAGCTACATTCTCTCCTCAGGGCACCCATGTATCTGTGCACTGACCTCTTGACCCCTACTCTACCCTTCACATGTGCACACCCTTGCCCCACCCCCAGTACAAGTGCCCTGTTCACACACCTGACAAGTGCTCACATGAGCATCTGTACTACATTGTCTCCACCCTGCACATGCCTTGCATGCACCTTTGGCCCAAACCCCTAAACCTGCACACCTGCCCCAGGGCCGTGTCCATCTGACATCACCCACCACTCACCCATGTCCCGCAATCCCTATGACCTGTGCCCTGCCTCTACACACTTAAACATCTGCATCCTGGCCCCCTAGAATGCCTCCCCCTGTGCAAAGATATACCCATGCCCTGCCCTCCCTATGCCCCAACCTCTGTGCCACCTACCCCAAACCCTTATACCTGAATCCCCATACTCCACATGCCCACCCACATCCTGCCCATGCACCAGTCCCCATCATCTGTGCAGCCCCAACCATCCACCTCCAAACATGCCTCATGTCTGTGTCCCCCAGACCCCACTGTGCTTCTGCACTCCAAGGCCTGCCTGAGCTGCATCCTGCCCCCATGCCCCCCATACCACACTCCTACCACCCTGCACTCTGCACCCTATACTCACAGGGAACAGCGGAGGGTCCCTGACCCATGCCTCTAGCTCTTCCACAAATCGTCACTGCACTTTTGTACTCTGCCCCACATTCCTCATCCTTTCGCAAATGCAAAGCTTTAGACTACTGAAGGAAGTCAACTTCCAAAGTAAACCTATCAAGATATATACATGCCTCAAAGGCAACAGAGGATCACTAAGCATATCATGATGCAGCCAGATTTAATCCAGCCTAATGACCAAATTAACACACCAGAGGAGACACAGATGTTGGAACAACTAATCGAAGATGTTCATATAACTCTACTCAAAATCAACGGAATGGCTAATGACATAAAGGAGATCAAGAAGATACTAGAAGACCATTAAAAGGAATATGAAAGAGTACATTGAAAAATAGAAGATTTTACAGAAATTAAAGATGCTGTAGACCAAATAAAAAATATACTAGAGGGTGGACCATGGGGGCTCAGCAGGCAGAGTCCTGGCCTGCCATGCCAATGACCCAGGTTTGATTCCTGGTGCCCGCCCATGCAAAGAAAAAAAAAATACTAGAGATACAACAGCAGATTTGAAGAGGAAGAAGAAAGCATACATGAACAAGAGAACAGGACAACTGACTTCGAATACACAAAACAGCAGATGGCAAAATAGATGGAAAAATTTGAATTGGATCTCAGGGAAATGATGGACAAAACAAAGTGCACAAATATAAGAATCACTGGTGTCTTAGAAGGAGACGAGAAGAGTAAAGGGCTAGGAAGATCAGTTGAGTATATAATGGGGTAAACTTCCCAAACCTTATAAAGGACATAAATATGCAAATCAAAGAATCCCAACAAACTCCAAATAGAATAAATCCAAATAGGCCTACCCCAAGACACATACTAATCAGTCTGTCAAATATTGAAGAGAAGTAGAAAATCCTGAAAGTAGTATGAGAACAACAATCTACTACCTACAAAGGAAACCAAATAAGACTGAATGCAGACTACTCAACTGGTACTATGGAGGTGAGAATGCAGTGGTATGATCCTGAAAGAGAAGGACTTCCAGCCAAAAATTCTGTATCCAACCAAATTTTCCTTCAAAGGTGAGGGAGAGATTAAAATTTTCACAGACAAACAAATGCTGAGAGACGCTGTCAACAAAAGACTGGCCCTACAAGAAATACTAAAGGGAGTTCTGTTGATTGAAGAAAAAGAAAGGAGAGGGAGGCCAGGAGAGCACAGAATTGAAATGTACCAGTAAGGGTAACTTAAAGGATAAAAAGAGAAAGAGGGAAAAGAATATACAGATATGACAAATAAAATCTAAAAGATAAGATGATGGATTCAAGAAATGCCTTTACAGTTATAACTTCAAATGTTAACAGATGAAACTTACCAATTAAAAGATACAGATTGGCAGAATGGATTAAGAAATATAATCCAGCTATATGCTGCTTACAAGAGACTCATCTTAGACACAAGGATACACATAGATTGAAAGTGAAGGAATGGAAAAAGATGTTCTATGAAAGCTAAAACTGAAAGAAAGCAGGAGTAGCTATACTAATATCAGAAAAAAATAGACTTTAAATGCAAAGACATCATAAGAGACAAAGAAGGACATGGTATATTAATAAAGGGGACAATTCACCAAG
Organism: Myrmecophaga tridactyla; assembly: GCA_004026745.1. NCBI lineage: Eukaryota > Metazoa > Chordata > Mammalia > Pilosa > Myrmecophagidae > Myrmecophaga > Myrmecophaga tridactyla. The sequence goes on from PVIY010030211.1 coordinate 5,961, forward strand.
AAGAAATAACAATCATAAATCTTTATCCTCTCAATCAAGGAGCTCCAAAGTACAAGAGACAAACATTGGCAAAACTGAAGGAAGCAACAGACATTTCAACATTAATAGTAGGAGACTTCAATATACCTCTCTCCTCTATAGATAGAACAACCAGAGAGAGGAACAGCAAGGAAACAGAATTTGATAAGTGAACTTGACCTAAAAGACAGATATACATCATTATGCCTCATATTACCAGGATATATATTCTTCTCTAATGCTCTTGGAACATTATGCAGGGTAGATCATATGCTGAGGCACAAAACACATCTTTATAAACTTAAAAACACTAAAATTATTCAAAGTACTTTCTCTGATCACAAAGGAATGAAGCTAAAAATCAATAACCACCAAAGAATGTGAACTTTCACAAATATATGAAGACTAAATAACACACTTTAAAACAACTAGTGGGTCAAAGAAGAAATTGCTAGAGAAATAGGTAGCTTTCTGGAGACTAATGAAAATGAGAATATAATATATCAGAACTTATGGGATGCAGCAAAGACTGTGCTGAGAGGGAGATTTATTGACCTAAATGTCTATATTAAAAAATAAGAAGGAACAAAAATCAGAGGACTTATTTGAGCTCACTGGAGGAACTTGACAAAGAACAGCAAGTGAACCCGAAAGCAAACAGAAGAAGAGAAATAACAATGATTAAAGCAGAGTTGAATAGGAGAACAAACGGACAATAGATAAATCAATAGTAAATTTAATATGTGTGGTTAGAAATCAGAATTAAAATTCATGGCAAAAATAACATGTAGGGAGGGTAGTTTTGGGGTTAAGTTGAAAGAGCTAAGATACTAATTAGCCTTAAAATTTTTATTTGGGACATCTGGGCCAAGATGGCGGCTTAGCAATGTGTGTGTTTTGGTTCATCCTCCAGAACAACTACTAAATAACCAGAAACAGTACAGAACAGCTCCTGGGGCCATGTCAGTGACTGGACACACAGCGTACACAGTCTGGACCAGCTGGACTGGCTTCAAGTCCCCCCAGAACCATGAGTTCCCCAAGCCGTGGTGGCCAGCACCCCTCCCCCACAGGCTGCTTCCCAGAGGGGAAAGGAAAGAGATTTCACCAGCAGCAGGGGCTGAGCCCAACCAAACACCAATTGTGGAATTAATTAACAAATTCTGACAACTAAAACTAGGCCCCCAGCTCAGGTGAACCTGGTCAAAGTGGAGGTCACTCATTTTTGCCCTGGTGCCAAGGGGGCAGGGCTGACAAAAAAAGAAAAAAAAAAAAACAGGAAACAGAGGGTTTTGTGGTTGTGTTTCTACAAAGGCTTCACTGCCTTTGGATACAGCGGCAGGGTTTCTCAGGCTGCAACTGCCCCAGGCATAGGCAGAAACAAGCTCGTTTGAGGGCTTATCTGGAGCCTGTGCCTTCCCCAGGGGAGGGGTGAGGCCCAACTCAGGTGGAATCCCTCCCACAAGGAATTCAGACACCAGGGTTTGGTCATTTGAAGCCATTAGAACCAGTCTACAATCTCTCCTCTGTCTCCACCACACACCCAGCAGGGAAAGTCTGCCAAAGTTAAAGGTACTGCATCACCTTATGCTGGTGGGACCTGCAGGCAGACAAGCACCACATACTGGGCAGGATAAGAAAAACAGAGCCCAGAGTCTTCACAGGAAAGTCTTCCAACCTGCTGGGTCTAATCCTCAGGGAAAACTGACACAGGTGACTCTTTCCTCCTGCTATGAGGCCAGTTTGGTCTGGGGAAATCTGGCTGGGGTCTATAATACCTAAGTAGACCATCCTAAGGGTGGGGGGGAAAAGGCACCATACACAAAAAGGCAAGAAACAAAACAAGAACTGAAAAATTCTCCTCTTTAAACAAAACCTAAGCTAGAGGTCCAGAAAAAGCTGAACTGAATGTCAAAGAACAGATAGACAACAAATTCATCCAGCAAAAAAACCCTAGGTAAAAGAAGTGAAAGCAATCTTTGGAATAAACTAATTAAGGTAATTAAATGCTTAGATGCCAGCAAAAAATAACAAATCACACTAGGAAAATTGAAGATATGGCTCAGTCAAAGGAGCAAACCAACATTTCAAATGAGATACAGAAGCTGAAACAATTAATTAAGAATATACGAACAGACATGGAAAACGTTATCAAAAACCAAATCAATGATTTGAGGGAGGATATAAAGAAGGCAAAGAATGAACAAAAAGAAGAAATCGAAAGTCTGAAAAAACAAATCACAGAACTTATGGGAATGAAAGGCATGGTAGAAGAGATGAGAAAAACAATGGAAACCTACAATGGTAGATTTTGAGAGGCAGAATACAGGATTAGTGAACTGGAGGATGGAACATCTGAAATCCAACAAGAAAAAGAAACTATAGGGAAAAAAGTGGAAAAATATGAGCATGGACTCAGGGAATTGAATGACAATATGAAGCACATGAATATACATGTTGTGGGTGTCCCAGAAGGAGAAGAGAAGAGAAAAGGAGGAGAAAATCTAATGGTCAAAATTATCATCGAAAATTTTCCAACTCTTATGAAAGACTTAAAATTACAGATCCAGGAAGTGCAGCATACCCCAAAGAGAATAGATCCAAATAGACATACTCCAAGACATTTACTAATCAGAATGTCAGAGGTCAAAGAGAAAGAGAGAATCTTGAAAGCCGCAAGAGAAAAGCAATCCATCACACACAAGGAAAGCCCAATAAGACTATGCATAGATTTCTCAGCAGAAACCATGGAGGCGAGAAGACAATGGGATGATATATTTAAATTACTAAAAGAGAAAAACTGCCAACCAAGAATTCTATATCCAGCAAAACTATCCTTCAAAAATGAGGGAGAAATTAAAACATTTTCAGACAAAAAATCACTGAGAGAATTTGTGACCAAGAGACCAGCTCTGCAAGAAATACTAAAGGGAACACTAGAGACAGATACAAAAAGACAGAAGAGAGAGGTGTGGAGAAGAGTGTACAAAGGAAGACTATGAGTAAAGGTAAAAAGAAGGAAAATTGGATATGACATATAAAATCCAAAAGGCAAAATGGTAGAAGAAAGTGCTACCCATGCAGTAATAACACTAAATATTAATGGATTAAACTCCCCAATCAAAAGACATAGACTGGCAGAATGGATTAAAAAACAGGACCCATCTATATGCTGTCTCTACTCAAAGGACATGAGGGCAAGGACACAAACGGACATTTGCACACCAATGTTTATAGCAGCATTATTTACAATTACCAAGAGATGGAAACAGCCAAAATGTCCATCAACGGACAGATGGTTAAACAACCTGTGGTATATACATACGTCCCATATATGGAATATTATGCAGTTGCAAGACAGAATACAATTATGAAGTATGTAACAACATAGGTGAACCTTCAGGACATTATGGTGAGTGAGATTAGCCAAAAACAAAAGAACAAATACTATATGGTCTTGCTGATATGAACTGACATTAATGAATAAACTTGGAATATTTTGTTGGTAACAGAGACCATCAGGAGATAGAAATAGGGTAAGATATTGGGTAATTGGAGCTGAAGGGATACAGATTGTGCAACAGGACTGAATATAAAAACTCATAAATGGACAGCACAATACTACCTAATGGTAACACAATTATGTTAAAACACTGAATGAAGCTGAATGTGAGAATAATAGAGGGAGGAGGGCTGGGGGCATAAATGAAATCACAAAGAAAGACAGATGATAAAGATTGAGATGTTATAATCTAGGAATGCCTAGAGTGTATAATGATAGTGACTAAATGTACAAATTTAAAAAATGTTTTTGCATGAGGAGGAACAAAGGAATGTCATTACTGTAGGGTGCTGAAAATAGATGGTAATTAATATTTAAAAATTTCAACTTAAGTGTGAGGCTAAAGCAAAAAAATGTTTATTTGGTACAAAATTTATATTTTGACTAGTGCATCTCCTAATATAACTTATATAGATAGTTGGTTGAACAACATAAGTACATGGAACCTTGGGTAGGACAGGAGATTTTGTTGGTTTGTCCAGAGTGATGCCCAATGAATCCCAGAGTGATTTAATCAGTGAGTGGAAAAGTGTTTGCAAAGAACCCTTCGGGGACTGGTGAGAATGGGGGAAAATTCAACTTCCCCAAGTTGAATTCTTGATATTCTCACAAACAGTGTGGACAACCAAAACTATCGGCTGGGCCTCCAGTCTTGGGGTTTGTTCATATGAAACTTAACCCAATAAAGGATAGGTCAAGCCTACTTAAAATGAGGCCTAAGAGTCACCCCCAAGAGAACCTCTTTTGTTGTTCAGATGTGGCCTCTCTCTCCAGCCAACACAACAAGCAAACTCACCACCCTCCCCCTGTCTACATGGGACATGACTCCCAGGGGTGTGGACTTTCCTGGCTATGTGGGACAGAAATCTTAGAATGAGCTGAGACTCAGCATCAAGGGATTGAGAAAACCTTCTCGACCAAAAGGGGGAAGAGTGAAATGAGACAAAGTGTCAATGGCTGAGATTTCAAACAGAGTTGAGAGGTTATCCTGGAGGTTAGTATTATGCATTAAGTAGATATCACCTTGTTATTCAAGACATAATGGAGAGGCTGGAGGGAACTGCCTGAAAATGTAGAGCTGTGTTCCAGTAGCCATGTTTCTTGATGATTATTGTATAATGATACAGCTTTCACAGTGTGACTGTGTGATTGTGAAAACCTTGTGTCTGATGTTCCTTTTATCTACCTTGTCAACAGACAAGTAGAACATATGGAATAAAAATAAATAATAGGGGGAACAAATGTTAAAATAAATTTAGTTTGAAATGCTAGTGATCAATGAAAGGGAGGGGTAAGGTTTATGGTATGTATAATTTTTTTTTTCTGTTTTCATTTTATTTTTATGATGTCTTTTTATTTCTTTTTCTGAATTGATGTAAATGTTCTAAGAAATGATCATGATGATGAATATGCAACTATGTGATGATATTGTGAATTACTGAATATATATGTAGAATGGAATGATCATATGTTAAGAACGTTTGTGTTTCTTTCTCGTAATATTTTTTCAAAAAATTTAAAAAAATAAAAAAAATTTCTTTGGCAATGAGCTTGCACAAAGCATAAGATTGTCAAGTCAGATTCACATGAATCACCGGTATGGAGCTTTATTAGTAACTTCAAGGATATAAGTAATCAAGAGTTAAGTGAAACAGGGAAAGGTTTAGTATGCCCAAGATTCTCCCCAGGGATCACATACATGCTCTCAGGCCCAGAATGATAGATGAGGCTTCTAAGTAAGTTCAGTGGGTTGCCTCACACAGTAGGAAGTGCTTCAATTATAAAACACCTACATTTTATATTGAGGAGGATTGTGTACAGGGAGCTCGTAAACCTATGTATTGCAGTTTTGTTTACATTGAGAAATTTAAAACCAGGGACATCTTATTCAAAGCATTTCATAAGGACAGTTTTCCTAACAATTATCATCATCTATGCCCAGAAGTCATACAAATATCAGTAGCCATATTTGCTTCAGTTCCAGTGATCCTGTTACAAGGAGCTAATGCAAAATCATCTGCCTCTGCCCCTTAGTGACGGAAAAGTAATCACAGTTATCCTGATTTGGTACATGGGGTGAAGTTATGACCCACCCCACTCTACTATCAAGAAAGGCCTTGGGCATTGAGATCATTTATTTGTGTTGAGAAAATTAAAACTTGGCCCTAGGAACTGATCATTTATTCTTATATAAAGAATTTATGGGAAAAGAAAGAAATATAACAATTTCCAACACATTTTTTAAAGCTATCATGTCTTGGTTACCTAAGCCAGAAAGGCGTAGTACAAGACAGGTCAATCTCACTCATAAAAATAGATGCATAACTTCTAGATAGGTATAAACAGACTGAACCCAGTAGTTAATTAAACTATAACACATCATGCTCACGTTGAGTTTACCCTGGTAAAACAAATAATTTATCTTTGAAAAATGTATACATGTAATTTACAGTATAAATAGATAAAAGGAGAAAATATTTTAATGTGGAAATTATGTTATGTACAGGTATACCTCAGCGATACTGCAGTTTTGTTTCTAGACCACAGCAATAAAGTGAATATTGCAACAAAACAAATTTCATTCTGTCCCACAAAAGTAATATAAGTAGTGTATATAATATGCTGTAGTCTAGTAAGTGTGCAATAGCATTAGGTCTAAAAAACAATGTATGTACATAAACTAAAAATACTTTATTGCTCAAGTTATAGAACACAAACAGAGTAGATTTGGCAGAACTCTTCAAAGTGCTAGGATTTTTAGGATGGTAATGAACATTGACTTTACCTTAAAGTCACCAGCTGCATTAGCCCCTAACAAGACATCCAGCTCCTTTTAACCTTTGAAGCCAGACATAGACTTCTCTCTAGCTATGAAAGTCCTAGATGGCATCTACTTCCAATAGGAGGCTGTTTCATCTATATTGAAACTCTGTTCTTTACTGTAGGCACCTTCTTGAATGATCTTAGATCTTCTGGATATCTTGCTGCAGCTTCTACATTAGCACTTGCTGCTTCACCTTCAATTTTTATATTATGGAGATGGCTTCTTTCCTTAAGTTCATGAACCAACCTCTGCTAGCTTCAACCTTTTCTTTTGCACCATGCTCACCTCTTTCAGCTTTCAGAGAATTAAGAGTTAGAACCTTGCTAGGGATTAGGTTTTGGCTTAAGAGAATGTTATGGCTGGTTTGATCTTTCATTTAGACCACTAAAACTTTCTCCATATCAGCATTTAATGGTTTGAAGCTTGTTCTTTTTTTTAAATTAATTTATTTTTTATTTATGATACATAGATGAAGCTAGTTTTTAAATAAAATCCATTCATGTGGATGTGAACCCACTGTAAGCAGGAGATTTTTATGAGATCACTTCAGTTAAGATTTGGCCCAGCCCCATCAGGATAGGTTTTAATCTTATTATCGGAGTCTATTACAGGCAGTTTGAAAATTCAGTCAGAGAAGGAGAAAGCCACGGAGGGAGCAGCCAGAAGCTGAACATAAACAAAAACTGGAAGAGAAGAGAGAGACTTGGAGTTGCTGCCATGTGCTTCGCCTTACAACAAACTAAGAACCAAGGACCAATGGCAGCCAGCCCCAGAACACCATAGTCTTCAGGAAGAAAACATCATCTTGATGACATCTTGGTTTGGATATTTTTTAACCTTCAAAATCATGAGCTATAAATTCCCATTTTTTATGCCAACCCATTGCATGGTATTCGCTTGAGCAGCCTATGAAACTAAACAAAAGCTATTTCACTTTAGCATTCATGTATTCACTGGGGTAGTACTTTTATTTTCCTTCAAAAACTTCTCTTTCCATTCACAACTTGCATAAATTTTTCAGCACATAAGGTCTAGCTTTTGACGTACCTGGGCTTTCAACATGCCTTCCTCATTAATCTTAATCATTTCAAGTTTTTAAATTAATTGAGAGATTTGAGACTCTTTCTTTTACTTAACACTTACATGCCATTGCAGGATTATTAATTGGCCTAATTTCAATATTGTCGTGTCTCAGGGATTAGGGAGGTCCCAGGGGAGGGTGAGAGATTGGGAATGGTCAGTTGGTGCAACTGTCAGAACACACACATTTATTGATGGTTTTAAGTCTTATGTGGGTATGGTTTGTGGTTTGTGGTGCCTCAAATCAATCACAATAGTAACATCAGAGATCACAGATCACCATGAAAGATGTAAGAATAATGAAAATTTGAAATATCACAAGAATTACCAAAATGTGACACAGAGACACAAAGTGAGCACATGCTGTTGGAAAAATGGCACCAATATTCTTGCTTGACACAGGGTTGCCACAAACCTTCAATTTATAGAAAATGCAGTATCTGTGAAGCACAATAGAGTAAAGCAAAATAAAATGAGGTATGCCTAGAATTCATCACTCATCATTGCAAAACTCTTCTTACACTAAGACTAGGCCTTACATTTTCATACTGATAAAAAGACTAGGCCTTACATTTTCATACTGATAAAAATAAACTAATTAAAACACATCAAACATTTTACAGAGGTAAAAGAAATAATAAATGTATTAATTTCCTATGGCTGCTGTAACAAATTACCACAAACTGGGTGCCCAGAAGATCAGAAATTTATTCTCTCACAGTTATGGATGACAGAAATCTGAAATCAGCATTGTTGAGCAAAAATGAAGATATCAGTAAGACAGCACTCCTTCCATAGGGAAGAATCCATTCCTTCTTTTCCAGCTTCTGGTGTCAATCACCATTCTTTGACTTATGGTTGCATCATCTAACCTCTGCCTCCTATGTCATATTGACTTTTTTCTTCTGTTATATGTCAAATCTCTCTTTGCATCTCTTGTGACACTTATGATTTAGGGCTCACATGGATAATCTGAGATAATTTCCCATTTCAAAATCCTTAATCACTTCAGCAAAGACATTTTTATGCCACAGAGATGAGGACAGATCAGAACCTTTATATTTTTGGAGACACCATTTTTTTCATCCTATTGCAAGAAATATAGAAATATCTCAAACTAGAGAAAAGATTAGGAGCAGTCTTTATTTGCTGGAGCCACTATGATAAATACCACAAACTGTCTGACTTAATAAGAATTTATTGCCTCATGGTTTTGGAATCTAAGTCCAAATTTAAGGTTTTTACACAGGCAAGAACTCTGCCTGATGAGCCACCATGGCCCACCCTATAGGCCATGTTTTATCCTGGATCTATAACATTTTGGTGCTGGCTTGTTGCAATCCTAGGGGTAATATGGCTTACAACTCTGTCTCTGCCACATGATGTCTCATTCTGATTCCTACTTCTTCTGCTCAGTTGTCTGTGACTCTGTCTAGATTTCCTCTTTTTGTAAGGAATGCAATCATATGGATTAAAATTCACCCTGATTCAATTTGGCCTCATATAAATAGAATCTTTGAAAGTCCTATTCACAAATAAGTTCACACCTTAACTGACAGCAACATCTTTTAAAATTCTGTTTACAAAAGGATTTATATACACAGGAATGTGGTTTAAGACTCTAACATGCTATTTGAGGGTGACATGATTCAATCTCCAGTAGGGCCAAATACCACTTTTCTATTTTTCTTTGTTTCAAACATTCTAGCAAGTACTGCAGGACCAGGAAAATAAAAGCATTTTATAAGGATTTCAATGGAAAAAACAAAGCTGCATTTGTCATACTTGATATGATTATTCACATTGGAAACTCTTAATAATCTACAGACATAGTTTCAAATTAGTAAGTGAGTTGGTTGGTTGTCTGGATTAAGAACAACATGCCAAAAGCAATGGCATCTTTCTAATCAAGATCAAACAGCTTAAAAACGTAAGTTAATAATAATAAAAACACCAACATATCAATTATAAGATATAATAAAATATTTGGGAATAAATTTAGTTATAGATATGCAAGATCTTTTGTAGAGAAAAAAGTTCATCTTTATTGAAAGACATTTTAGAAGTCCCTAAATAAATTGAGGGTTGTACCATAATGATGGGCAGGATTGTCCACTCTCTTAAAGATGTAAATCATTCCAAAATTTATCCATAGGTTCAATGCAGTTACTATCAGAATCCCAACAGGGTTTCTTAAGGTATTTTAATAAGCTGATTTTAAATATATATGGAAGACCTCATGGCCAAAGAGTAGCCAACTCTCATAGAAGAATAAGATGGGGGCAATTATCTTACCAATATTAAGACTTACTGTAGAGTCATATTAATTAACATGCAATAGTATTGGTAAAGAAACAAAATAGATCAGAGAAACAGAACAGAGAGTAAAGAAATAGAACCAAGCCTATATAGCAACTTAATATTGGACAGAAACATTAGGGGTCAATGCTGAAATTATAGACTGATTCTTTGTGCTTGAACAAGTGGTTATCTATGTAGGAAAAATAAAATGAGAACACTGTCTTCCATAATGCACAGGAATCATTTCTATGCATATTAAATATCTAAATGTGAAAGGAAATTGTCGAAACTTTTAAAAGACATTGTAAGAGAATACCTCTGACATCAGAATAGGAGGCATTTCTTAAAATCACAAAAGGGAAAGATGGGTACCTTTGACTACATACAATGAATAACTTATGTTCATCAGAAGACACTTTGAAAAGATGAAAAGGAAAACCAGTAACTGGGAGTGGCTTTTAATAAATATGATCTGCAAACATTTAAATAGAGAAATGGATAGAGAAAAATAAATAGCCAATAAACCTACAAAATGATGCATATCCTTTATAGTAATTCTAAAATTAAATTAAGACCACAATGGAATCTTATTTCATGCCCAGTCCATAGAAAAAATACAAGGAAAACATCTGCTACTATTAAATATTATCAAGATTGTGGCAAAAAGGGAACCTTTAAATTTACTGTTGGAAATCAATGTCAGTTTATCCATTTAGAGGGGGAAATAATGTTTTGGAAAGACAAAATACACATCTCAGCAAGCACATTCCAAGAGAGAGAACTTCTGGACTTCCGCACACCAGGAGCCTTCAGTGTATGCACTTATTTCAAAACAGTAATACCAGAACCTTGTAATCATCTTAGACGTCCCTTTCTCCCTCACCCTCTAAAGGCACTCGCCGTCAAGCACTATCAATTCTCCCTTCCCTTCACTATCTAGAATCCTGCATAGCCCTTATTACTTGTCACCTAGACTACAGATATACTATATTTACTAGCTACCTGTCACTCCTTCCCCAACCACTCCCCACTTAGCACACAAATTCATTTTTTTCAGATATAAATCTGATCACTTTGCTCCCTTGTTTAAAACCTTTCAGTTCTTCTTTCAATAAAATAAAAAATGACCTGATATGTCAGCATGACCCCCCCCCCATATATACTTCCAACCTTTCTGGCAACAGTCTTGCTCTGTACAGTTGAACCATATTTGTCTTCATTCATTTTTTTGAACATTTCAAGCTTCTTCCTACCTTAAGATCATTATATAAGATGGTTCTTCATATTCCTGGAAAACATTTTCCTTTTGTCTTCAGCTGGCTAAATTTGACTCAATCTTCAGGGCACAAATTCAATATCCTCTCTCAGGAAAACTTTCCCTTCTCATCTCTTGGTATCATCCTGTCCTCCATGCTCTCTGAGTCATCTGTATCTTTTCCATCATAGCATTTATATCTACTGTAACTAATTATTGTAATTAATTATTTTGTTTATCCTGAAACTGTGAGCTTACTAAGACCGAAATCATGTCTGTCTCAATTATTACTTCATATAAACATTGCTCTGAATAGAATGGACCTCATTTAATATTAGTTGAAGGAACAAATGGAATGAATTACCAAATATTCAATACATTTGAGATTCTACTATTGCTAGTGCAAAATCAGTTGCCTATTATATAATAATACCTGTTTAAATGAGTTAAATCAAATTTAGTTATTATTAACACTGTCATATTTTAAAGCATCCAATGAACAAAGGCCACACATAATACTCTAAGACAATTTTACTGGAAAGCACATATTTACTGAGAATCTACTATGTCCAATGCACTATGCCCTTAACCCCTTGGTATTAAATGGTGAAACTGACAGATTACCCTTGCCCTCAATCTGCCAGATAATTGGATTGTGTTTCAAGACTGGCAGAACATCATTCCATCATTAGGTCATTACCCACCAAAGTAGAATTGCTCCCTAAGAGGCACTTTTGAGCTATTTGCCTGAAACAGTTGAAAGAGGCTTCACAAAGGATCTCCCTAAACTCCCTGCAGAACTTGTTTTATCCTGAGCACATCTCAAAGGCTGCTTTCTGGATACTGAATCTAACTTTCCCTACCAAAACTCTTCTGAAGAGATTTCTGTCTAAGAAGTTGTAACGAAATCCAGATATGTTACATTAATAGAATGAATTTTCTGTAGTTTAATGTTATCATTATATATTACCTTAAGTATCTTGAGGAATGTTAACATTTTAAAATAGAACAAATAAAATACCAGCTCCACAAAATCATATATTTTGTGGTTTTTGTTTAATATGTGCCCTCAGTGCCTAGTAAAGTGTTTGACTTGATAAATGCTTCTTGAAGGAATGAAATAAATGCAAACACAAATATTGTCAAGCTATTGTAGCATGCGCTCTCACAAATAATAATTACATTTTTATTTGAGATCACAGATGAAATAGGAAGAGGATCAGCAACAGGTATTGATCACAAACCATCCAAATGGAACAATACAGGCTCTATAGGGTTTGAAACATTAGAAATGTAAGACAAAATCCATGTCCTCATTAAAGCAACACTCTAGTTGTAGAGATGTGGTAGAAAAGCCAAAAATCTATATTTATGTAAATAATTTATATGCTAAGGTCCACATAATTATTAACACAAATGAACAATGTTGGAATTAAGAGTGACCTCTAAGAATTGGTAATGAGAAGGAAAGGATTCATGAAAGAGGGAGAAATTGAGTTGATTTCTTTTCTTTTTTTGGAAGAGCCTATAAGACTGAAACAGCTGGGTAGTACAGGGCACTCCAAGTAGAGGGAACACCATGGGCAATGATGAAAAGGAAAGAAGAAGCAAGGCTTCTGCAGGGTGGGAAAATTAATTAGCCTGGAAGAGGTAGAAATTTAAAGAAAGTAATTACGGAAAAGTAATGAATGAATGATAGACAGATAGTAGCTATGATAGGATTTGAATATCAATTGAAATAATTTAGAATTTAGAAGTGCTCCTATAGCCACTATCCTGAATTACTCATTGCCATTTAATGAACATGCAATTTGTCTTCCCAAATTAATTGTAAGGCTTTTCTGAGAGCTAGCCTATATATCCTGTGCACTCCAATGGTGATGGTTTCACATTAATATCCTGTTTTCTTGGATCTAGTGCTCATGAGAATAACATTCATTCATTTATTCATCCCCAAAGTATTTATTGAGAGACTACACTGTGCTTGATACGATTCAAGACATTGCTCACATGTCTAGCGGACAGCAGTTCTAAGTAGGGGAATAACCTGTGATCTGGGGACATGGGCAAATTTATCTGCCTTACACTAGGTTTTGACTCTCTAAAGATGGGTAGTTTACCAAAGCAATAAATCACCCTTTCAGTCATAATGACATTTTAGTATCATCACAAATCCACAATTAACCCATTATATGTGGTACTATTTATTTTTAAATGTTCCTCTCTTACTCAAGAAACAACTATATCTTTTTATGGCCTATTATCTATAAAAAGTAGTGATTTGAGTTACTATTCAAGCCTTCCAATAGAGCATAATCCCATACAAATTCTCTTTCTAGGTAAGTTGGTTTCAAGCTCATTTCCAATGGACCCAGAGAACTCAAATCAGATCTGAAGTCTGTAAGTTCTAAAAACAAGGTCTACCCAGGGATATCTAGGCCATCAAGTCCTTAAACAAAAGGACCATGCAAGGGAGCCAGGCAGTAGTTTCTCAGCTCAGCACCCTGAGTCAGTAAGCAGTTGGCTTCTTTTAAATAAGTTAAAAATAGAGTAACCAGCAGTTAAAATTTTCAACACAGCAAAAAGCAGTGAAGACAATGTTTATTCTTTGATCTCTGGAGGTTTGCTTCATTGAGTCTGATAATGGTGCATGACATGAAGAATGTTAGCTATCCACTAGTCTCACATTATCGAGGTTTTACTTAGTCATCAGTGTAATTTATCTAAGGGCAATTCACCACTAAAATAAGAGCCCTGCTTCTTCAAGCCTTCTAGCTTACACAGCAGGAGGCTTCTAGAATTTTTACTGCTGGTAAGGAAACCCTTATTTATGAAATCGGGGATTCTTGTTAACATTTTGACTGCAGGGTTTGCAGGCAGGAAATATGTTGTTTTATTATTTTGCAATGCTAGATTAGTCCTATTTGTAGGAGATGGGAATATGCATAGAATTAAGCATTGGCCCCAAGTTCAGGAACTAAAGCAAATCAGAATGGGCTCAAAAATGATTTTTAAATATAATTTATTTCTTCTTGATTTAGAAATAATAAGTGTCTTTTAGGAGATCTGCAGGTAGGAGGTATAACTAAACTCTCTTCAGACAGTGCTCTCTAAGTAGAATTGTCTGTGGGTGTGTCCATGCTGGAAATGGGACGCATGTGATCATAGTCAGGTAGATTTCAGACAGTCTACATACAAATTTTACTACGTTTATAAACAGGAGTGAGTGAGCTCATACTATGGGAAAAAAAACTACAAAAAAAATAAGAAAAAAAGGGATTCTAAAATCAATTATTAGGATCCCTGTTTAAATATTCTGGGACTACCACTATGTAGATTACTTCCAGGTAATTGCAGTAAGAGCCATTGCTGCTCCGTGGGTCCTAGCTCATACGAAAGGAGGAGAAATGGACTAAGATACTCCTAGGACATGGTTAAATGCACAAGTAATAGTTGCCTTGGTCAATGAAGAACAGGGTATGATGGCAGAGGATTTATTGTTATCATTTATAAAAGAGATAATAGAAATAAGTGAACATAACTGAGAATGCCAATAATCCCCTGGCCCCAAGCCTGTTATGTATCCCTTCAACCATAAATCCATCCATTCATTAATTCCTGAATTAGTATTTAAACATTAACCACGTTATAAACCAAGCATCCTTGAGACATAACCTCTAACCAAAGGGGCTCATAACTCAGTGACAAACAAAATTACCTAAACAGATAAAAAATTGTAACACAATCTAGGAAGTGCTATTCTAATTTTTAAAACAGAGGGCAGAATGTGTTTTGGAGTTGGAGAAGGCTTCTCTGTGGAAGAGCTTTTTGATCAGGGTGATAACAAACAAATAGGAGTTTGTCAAGTGAAAAAAAGGAGAAAGACAGTCTAGGTAATCATAGCAGCATAGAAAAAGACTCAAAGTTGCAAATTAAAATGACAAAAACAACACTGATGTATCCATGTAAAAGTGAAAAGTTAAGCAGGAAGTCAAATTCATAGAGGGCATTGATGAGAGTTTATGGTTAGATTTTGAAGGTTGCTATATCCCAGAAAAAGAATATGTGTGGGTATTTGTGTGTCCATTTCCAGTATTTAAAATAATACACAACATATAATTGACAGGCTTTTTTAAATTAGAAAAGGGACAGTTTCATCATTTATTTAAAGCTCTTAACTCAAGAAGAACACATAGAGAAGGACTGAAATGGAGATTTATGCCAAAAATCCAGGCAGGATATGATGGGGTCCTGAATGAAGAGGTAGTTGTCATGGGAAAGAGCACACATACCTGAATAACACTCTACAGGATTTACAACATGATTTATTTGATTTTTTCAACAATTGATCTAGTTACTATAATGAATTTTGAAATTTGTATGAGATTTTCAGCTCTATGTAGCTCAGTTCCACGACAGATTGTTTTATTTCTACAACAAGATTTTTGATATGTTTCCTCTTTTATTGTCATTGTTCAATTAGTTTCCTTTCAATTTATCTTCTTCTGTTGTACTGGTTTGAATCTACTGTGTATCCCAGAAAAGCCATGTCCTTTAATCCTCATTCAATATTGCTGGGTGAGATCTTTTTATTGTTTCTATGGAGATGTGACCCACCCAATTGTGGATGGTAACTTCTGGTTAGATGGTTTTCATGGAGATGCATCTCCACCCATACAAGGTGGGGTTGCTTACGGGAGTCCTTTAAGAGGGAATCATTTTGGAAAAAGCTCAGAGCCAATAGCACCAACAAAGCCCACACAGCCAGAGACCTTTGGATGCTGAAAGAAAACGCTGCCGGGGAAGCCATTGAGGAAGCCTGGGAAGAAAGCTAGCACATGTGACCATGTGCCTTTCCAGTTTAGAAAGAAACCCTGAACATACATCATCGGCCTTTATGAGTCAAGGTATCTTTCCCTGTATGCCTTAATTTGGACATTTTTCATAGCCTTGCCTTAATTTGGACATTTTTATGACCTTAGAACTGTAAACTGACAACTTAGTAAATGCCCCTTTTTAAAGCCATTCCATTTCTGGTATATTACATTCTGGCAGCTTTTACAAACTAAACACTCTGTAACTTGTTGATTCCTCTATGCTTTATAAAACTCTAGAACCCAATAACTATACTTAAGTACATATTACTTATAAAAAGCCTTTTTAAAACCTGAATAATACATTGGTCTAGATATACTTTGTATTTCTTTCATTTTCACCATTACTTTCAAGAATTTACTTTATGTATTTCTTCTGACAAAACAGAGAAACATTCTGCATAACGTGTGATACTCAAAGACAAAGAAATTTAGCTAAAGTCACAAAAGGGACTCAATATTCTAACACTGGAATTTTCACTTTGAAAGCAGAACTTTTTCTACATTTCTACCCTGTACCACCTGTTATAAACATTCTTAGAACTATCTGAATTTAAATCTACATCTGATTTAATTTTATTACAATTCTGGACCACTATAGTTTTACTAAATACTGATATTTTTATTATAACCACAAGAAAACTGAAGTTATAAAAGCCTTTATATAATGGAAAGAAACTAGATGGAAAAATAATAATGGGGAACAGATTTTAAAATATCAAATTTGAATCCAATGAGAAAGTATCACCTAAAATGTTCTTCTCTGTAAAGTGCCTGACACACTTGGGTGCTAATAACTGAGAAAGTACTAACAATAACTAAAAAGACATCAGTGTTGAAAGAAAGATTTGTACTAGAAACAAGAATATGAGCCATTCTTCAAAACAAAGAAAACTGTATGAAGTTTATAAGCTTCATGAAGTTTAACTTTTGTAAAGAAATGTCTTAGATGAATAGTCAATAAACCTAAATACACATTTTTCATTAAGCACACTCCATTAAAAGGTCTGACATTTGTTTTCCAGAAAATATAAAATTCCTATAAGGTGCAGCATTCAGCACATAGTGATCAGCTTATTTGATAAACTGAATCCATTGGAAATAAAATGATTTGGCCAACTACATCTCTATACTGGTGAAAGCTAAAAACAGGCCAAGGAATCAATAACCTCATTGAAATAATCCTTAGAGCCTTTAAAACTTTAGCATTGAAGGCATATGACCAGGTGGGAAGAATGCCGTTTCCATGGTCTCCATCCCTCTTACATTTGATTGGTGTGGCTGTTGAATTTTTCTTACTTTAAAACTCAAAAGTTTTAAACCTGTAAAAATATGAATACCTTGGTTCCACCTCTGGTTATTATGATTTCATTTATCCATATATTGAGGAGAAAACAATTCTGCTTCCCCTTCAAAACGCTAACCCAAGCATGAACTAAAAACTGACATTTTCTTAGATCTTTATATTTAGTATAGCTGAAATATGATAGAATTCCAAAACAAAACAAAAACTTCAAACAACAAAAACAAAATGCCTATAATATAGAAAATATTATTTCTTTGTAAATATTTTTCACTATCAAACTCCTTTAAAGTATATTCTTCAATTATTCTCTAACTCTATGATCCAGTTTCATCAAATCAATCATTCCACTGAATGATTCTCTGATTGAAAACTGCAATGATCACTTCTCAGCCCTCATCTTAACTGAAAGTTATATATCACTGCATCCTAAGAAACATTTCATTATTTAAGTGTTTTTCTTTCTTGTCTCCATTATTTTTATCAAGGATTCTTAAACTGTAATGAGTCTCATAATCTATTGTATAGAATTTAAAAAGCACAGACTTCCTGATCTCATTCCCAGATAAATGGAATCATAACATCCAGAAGTGGAACCGAGGTATACATATTTTTATAGGTTAATATATTATTTCGTGTGCAAACATTTGAAACATAGATCTAATGGATTTTCAGCCCACCAAACTCTCTAATAATACCTTCTTGGATTCTTTCTTCTATATATATTTTCCTCTGTATTTCTCTTTGATATTAAAGTGCTACAGGTTTTCATTTCTGCTGCTCAATTTGCTTTCTAAATTCTCTTAATCTAATAATATCTCAATAACTTCCATCTCAATTTCTTCAGTCTAAAATGATCTCATGAATTCCAAAAAAACTACTAGTCAGCTACTTACCAAATTTCCTCATTTGCAAAACCTAATTCCTTCACTACATTTCTTAACATTTCTTGCAGCTCTTTGTTTTATAGCTCATCTCATAATTAATTGGATCACCACCTATCTAGTTACCAAAGGAGAATCCTGAATACAATCCCAGAATTTTGTCATTTTTCTCCATGTGACTTGATAACTAAACAACTGCATTGTACTTCCTTAGTATCAGTTATAATCCTTCCACCTTTCTAACCCATATGCAGTATCTTTCCCTCTCAATGAGAATTTCTCCCAAGAACTATTTTGATTATTTTCTAACTGGTTTTTACGTAATCCCCACCCCAATTTGCCTTCCAAATTGTACCCAAATAACTTTCTTAAAACTCCAATTTCACCAGGACACTCTCCTGTTGAATAATTTAAATGCTTTTCCATAATTTAGGGATAAAGCTATAATTCTTTGCTGTCATCAGAAAAGCCTTCAGGATCAGTCCCTGCTAATCCAATTAAAATCACACCCTTTATTTCTAAACAATTTCTACTATTTATTACGAACAAATGAATAGCAGCCATTTTCCCAACACAGCAGGCTGTTTTCATTTTGGTACCATTCCACATTGTTTCTTTCGTTTAAAATGCTCTTCTCTTTCTTTCTCATCTCTCTTTCACAAATTTTGACTCTTCAAAATGCAAATATCCTTTCTAAGAATTCCTCTTAGACCAGCCCTGCACTCATGTATCAGTACCCAGATTGGATGTTAGAGCCTGCCCTTCTCCAATGCATCTGTGAAGTTACGAGCCAAGAGCAGACACCTCTTTATGTCTGCTATCCACAGAGCCTGGCATGTTTTTCAAAATGACTGAAACCCAACTTGAAATGATTTGAGAAAGAAGTGCAAATTTTTTGAAGCACACAGAGTCAGCCTGCAAATCAAAAGGTAGGGCTAAATAACCAAACCTTGGTACCAGCAGAGGTGGGGCCTGCCTCAGGGCATTCTGAATCCAGGGTCTGAGAGGCTGGTTGCCAGAGTTACTGTCTATTGCTACCATCCCTACCAAAAAAGTAGGCTTTATTCTGTCATTTTTCCATGAGGCTGACTTGGACTGAGGTGCTATATGGCACGCTGTGGAAACACTAGCTCAGGCCTCACAGGAACTTTCAGCAAATTGTCACTTTATTACTTATATAGCACAAAGCACCCAAAGGAACAGGGAAAGATTCTATATGGCCAGTCTCCTGGGGAAGTGGATGGCAGCCTGCTGTGCCCCAGTTGGAGTCCCAGAAGATTGGCAATCTGTGTTGCCAGGAGTGTAGGGGTATTTAAACAACCCATGGGAGGAGGGAGCCTTACCACTGACAGTTCCCACCTTGATAAGCAGAGCCAGAACCATGGAAGCCCTTTGTTCCCTAGAAGCCACTGGGAGATGCTTGTTCCCAGATTTAAGGTAAAGTCAGGCCTTTTAGATCTAACATCTTTCTCAGGCTATGGAATGGAAATATACTGAAATATTTGCAGACAATTGAAAAGGGGGTAGGGGTGTATGGCTTGAGGAGGCCTGGGAGATGGCCTCTATGTGTGTCCCTGACTTAATCAGCACCTGGGGCCATATAAACTATGCCATTTCAGGATCACTTCTTTACAACTGATATCAAGAAAGATATAATGTATCTTCCCTATCCTCCCTGTTAGTTTCAATCCCACAAACACTAAGAAGGGACTACAGATAGCCCAGTCCAGAGCATGCACTTGCCCCTGTGGTCAACAGGTGGGATATGAAAATCTGATAGCCATCTTAATAAAGTTATCAAATGCAAACAGTATGGGTTGTAACTGATAACTGTTCCAGTTTGCTAGCTGCCAGAATGCAATAAACTGGAAATGGAATGGCTTTTAAATAGGGGAATTTAATGAGTTGCTAGTTTACAGTTCTAAGGCT
The DNA here is from genome assembly GCA_004026745.1 of Myrmecophaga tridactyla. Taxonomy (NCBI): domain Eukaryota; kingdom Metazoa; phylum Chordata; class Mammalia; order Pilosa; family Myrmecophagidae; genus Myrmecophaga; species Myrmecophaga tridactyla. The sequence goes on from PVIY010030211.1 coordinate 25,991, forward strand.
GAGAAAATATCCCAGTTACAACAAGTCTATAGAAATGTCCAATGAAAGGCATCCAGGGAAAGATACCTTGGTTCAAGAAGGCTGATGAAGTTCAGCATTTCACTCTCAAGTGAGAAGGCACATGGAGAACACAGTCAGGGCTTCTTTCTCATTTGGAAAGGCACATGGTGAACACAGTCAGGGTTCCTCTCTCATCTGGAAGGGCACATGGTGGACACGGCATCATCTGCTAGTTTCTTCTCCTGGCATTCCGTTTCATGAAGTTCCCCGGAAACATTTTCCTTTTTCATCTCCAAAGGTCACTGGCCGGTGAACTCCACGTCTCGTGGCTATGTCATTCTGCCCTGCTCTCTCTGAATCTCCTCATTCCCCATAATGTTTCCTTTTATAGGACTCCAGAAACTTATCACAACCCACCAAATGGGTGGAGACATGTCGTCACCTAATCCAGTTTAACAACCACTCTTGATTAAATCACATCTCCAGGGAGATAATCTGATTACAGTTTCAAACATACAGTATAAAATAGGGATTATTCTGCCTTTATGAAATGGGATTTAGACTAAAACATGGCTTTTCTAGGGGACATACATCCTTAAAAACCAGTACAATGACCCAGTATGTATATTGTAAGGCAATATACAGAGTGCTTAGGGGTACAGGTTTCAGAGTCAAACAAACATGGCTGAGAATCTAAGATCCTATTGATCTTACTTAAGTGAGTAAAACTGACAAGATGGGCATGTGGATAACAATTTATGCATGGGTTATTTACTGTTCTTTGTTTTGTTTTGTTTTTAGGATTTTATGAAGTAATGAAATACATTGAGACTGAACCCAAATATTGACTAGAAGTAGGGCAGAAATACTGTAAAGCTGCTTGTTAGCTTTTTTCTTTCTCCTACTCCTCTACTTCGGTCTTTCATTTTTTCTGTTTCCTTCACCTCCCTAAATTCCTCATTCTCTAAAAGTAAAGGTAGAATTCACTTTGAAGGAAATTAGTACATATATATATATATATTTAACATGGGCAGGCACCGGGAATTGAACCCAGGTCTCTGGCATGGCAGGTGAGAACTCTGCCACTAAGCCACCATTGCCTGCCCGAAATTATACTTTTTAACATTTATTTTGAAGTAATTTCAAACTTATAGAAAAGTGCTAGAGTAATATAGGAAATTCTCATGTATCCTTTATCCAGATTCATTTTATTTTATATTTTTATCATCTATCTCATCTACCCATCTACTGTAACATAATGTTCCTGAACCATTTGGCAGTAAATCAAATGCCTCATGCTCATTTACCCACTAATACTTAGAGTATTCTCTTAAATTACCAAATTAAGAAAACATGATATAATATTAACCTACCATTCACATTACAATTTCATAAATTGCCTCAATACTGCCCTTTAAAGCAATATTTTATGCTCACTCCAGGATCATGTATTAGACATATATCATATCCCCTTAGTCTCCTTTCACCTGGATTATTCCTTAGGCTCTTTAAAAAAAAAACATTTTTTCTTGTGAAATATAATGTATACAGAAAAACAATGCATTTTAAAGTTCAGTTTAACAAGACTTAATAGAGCAGATTTCAAAGTACACTATGGGTAACAGTTCCAGAATTTAGGCATTTCCCAGTGGTCATGATATGTGCTTTTCCAGGTGGTTCATATTAGTGAAATTATGCAGTATCTATCCTTTTGTGTCTGGCTTATTTCACTCAGCATGTTATCAACTTTCATCCATGTTGTCGCATGCTTCAGGACCTCATTTCATCTTACTCTGAATAATATTCCATCATATGTATATACCACAGTTTGTTTATCCACTCATCTGTTGATGGGCACTTGGATTATTTCCATCTTTTGTCAATTGAGAGTAATACCACTATGAACCTCGATGTGCAAATGTGTATTCTCGTCACTGCATTCAGATCTTCTGTGTATATACCAAGCAGTCCTTAGCCTGCTTTTGATTTCATGATATTGACATTTTTTAATAACACAAGCCAATTTTTTGTAATTGTTGTTGATTTTATTGCTGTTTTTAAAAGAGTATTCCTAATTTTGAAAATGCCTAATATTTTTACATAAATTCCAGGTTTGAATCCATAGTGAGAGTTTGTTGAATGAAAACAGCAAGAAGGAGAAGAGCATATTAAATTTTGGTAAAACATAATAGCCAATAAAATGTAATATATGGGGGTGGGGGTATAGGGTATTTCAGTGGTAGAAAAAAAAAGCCTGAATATTAATTGACACTGTGTTTTCCTCAGGGTATTACATCTGGAAGCCATGATGTCCCTCTGTTCCTTATTGTTGGTATTAACATTGACCACCAGGTAAAGGTGCTTTGTGTTTCTTCATTGCAGAGTTAGTACTTTTTCACTTTCAATGAATAAGCACCCTTTCTCTGTCTGGAGGGATACACTGAAATCATGCAAACACTTTGTTCCTCACTAAATGTTACCTTCTATATTTAGCATCTATTTCTAAATTGTGCCTGAACCAAACTTTATTCTGATGGATACATATCATTTTTAAGGTTTTTTGGCCTGAATTCTGTTTGTCTGATATTAATTTGGTTTCTTGCCTTTCTTTGCTTCCATTTTCCTGTTATATCTTCAATTTTTGTCCCTTTATGTCACTGTGTTTTAGGCTTTCTCTTGCATATGGCATAGAGTTAAGTTTTGTTTAAGGAGCGAATATGAAATATTTATTTTAACTAGATATTGCAACCCATTTATATTTACTTATATGACCAATATGTTGAATTCAAATCTAACATATGATTTATAGTATAATTTCTGGGACATTGTGTTACATTTTCTTTAGTTTATGTTTTCTTTATATGTATTTAAATTCTTTTTATATTTAGGCAAGTTGTTGTATTGGTTATAGTTATTATTGTTGGATTTATACCTATTTTAGTAGCATTTTTTCTATTAGTCAAATCATGTAATGGTTATACTACATTCTTCTGTCCATAATGTCACCCTTGTTTGAGCCTGGGCTCTACAACTTTAAATAATAAATGGTCCAGTATTCTCTCGTCAAAGATTCCCAAGGCATCTCTGGCTGGATGACATTTACCTTCTAGTAGATGTCTTAATAAGTGCATATGTACACAGCACACACTCGAGTTCTTGCATGTTGGAAGAACGTGTCCTTGACACTTGAAGGAGAGCTTGGCTGGATATATATTCCTTGGTTCATTTTTTATTTCCTTAAATTTCTTAAAATAACTTGCAAAGCCTGAAACCATGATGTGTCAAAGCAGAAGATTAACCAATATGACAAATGACAACCTAAATAGATTCTGGGGACTTTTAAACATTGATAAAGGAACAGACACTGGTCAAATAGAAACCAATAAACTTGTTTTGTATATTTATTATCAATTATGGCACCAGGATGGTGGTCAATCTCTCTGTACTGTTATAGCTCCATGAAGATAATCTAATCAAAAGGGTTTCCACCCTACAATATTTAATCAGGATTAAAGGACATGGCTTTTCTGGGGTACACAGCACTTTCAAACTAGCACACCCATGGAACTACTTGGGGAAAAAAATGAAAGGCCTCTAATTGACTTGGATTGCTCCTTCCATATTGGATTCTGTTACCTGAAGAAAGATAAATGAACTGGTTAGATAATAATAGATACTAAAAGAGGCACTGCACACACACAACATTTTATCACAATAGTTGCATATGGTAAGCAGCCAATAACTGTTAACTGTTTTTGTATTAATATCTATGTGTCTGAGCGCTATATATTTTACATAAAACATGCATTTCTTTTCAGAATTTGAAATCTAAAGTGTTTGACTGAATAAAATAATTTCCTGAACCTGTGCCTATGACAGAGTATGTGATAAGATATTTATTGAACATTATATTTAATATGCTTATTTTTTGTTATAAAATATTATAATAAGGAATTTGACACCTGACTATGGGAGCTGACAACCCCAGATTCTACGGGGCAGGTTATAGGCTGAAACTGGCAAGTGTGATATAGTAGTCCTGAATTCTAAATTACCAGAGGAAGCTGGCAGGCTGGAAATTCCATCAGTAATCAGTGTTGAAATGGTAGAACCGTTGTGGAAAACAGTGTGGCGGTTCCTCAGGAAGCTAAGTATAGAATTGCCATGTGATCTAGCAATACCATTGCTAGGTATCTACTCAGAGGACATGAGGGCAAGAACACAAATGGACATTTGCACACCAATGTTTATAGCAGCATGATTTACAATTGCCAAGAGATGGAAATAGCCAAAATGTTCATCAACAGACGGGTGGCTAAGCCAGCTGTGGTATATACATACGATAGAATATTACGCAACTGTAAGACAGAATAAAGCCATGAAGCATGTAACAACATGGATAGACCTTAAGGACATTATGCTGAGTGAGATTAGCCAGAAACAAAAGGACAAATACTGTATGGTCTCACTGATATGAATGGACATTAGCGAATGAACTTGGAGAATTTCAGTTAAGAACAGAGGTTATTAGGAGATAGAAATACGGTAGATATTGGGTAACTGGAGCTGAAGGGATTCAGATTGTGCAACAGGACTGATTGTAAAAATTCAGAAATGGATAGCACAATACTATCTAACTGTAATACAATAGTGTTAGAACACTGAATGAAGCTGAATGTGAGAATGATAGAGGGAGAAGGCCTGGGGGCACAAATGAAATCAGAAGGAAAGACAGACAATAAAGACTGAGATGGAATGCCTACAATCTAGGAATGCCTAGAGTGTATAATGATAGTGACTAAATGTGCAAATTTAAAATGTTCCTGCACAAGGAAGAACAAAGGAATGACAATAATGCAGTGTGTTCAAAATAGATGGTAATTAATATTTTAAAACCTTAACATATGTGTGAGACAAGCAAAAAATGTTTATTTGGTACAAAATTTATATTTTGACTAGTGCATTTCCTAATATAACTTATGTGGACAGCTTAATTGAACACCATAGTACTTGGAACCTTGTGTAGGGCATGAGATTTTGTAGGTTTGTCCAGAGTGATGCCCAGATAAATCCCAGAGTGATTTGAACAGTGAATAGGGAAGTATTTACAGAGTCCCCTAGGGGGAATGATGACAAAAGGGGAAAATTCAACTTCCCCAAATGGAGAATTCTTGATATTCTCGCAGGCAGTGGGGACAGCCAAAACAATAGGCCGAGCCTCC
>PVIY010030212.1:0-31209 GCA_004026745.1 Myrmecophaga tridactyla
CCAATCATACAATGAGGAAAGATAGGGTGATTGTGACATTGGTAGCTACCAGGGGGAAGTAGTTTCTGAGTGTGCCTGTAACTGCGGATGTTGTGTTAACAGGAAGGACTAGTGGTTTTGTGGTAGCTCTGAAAAGGGCTGTGAGATATTAGGACCAAAGACCCCTCATATAGCGGATGCGCCAGGGTATAGTGCCACACAGTGGAAAAACAAGGGTTTTTCTCTGTTACATTTAGGTCTTCAGTAAACATCCTTGAACAGTCTTCTTGAGCCCAGATGTAAGAATTCCTCTATGATTGATTTCTGGAAATAGAATTGCTGGGTTGTAAGATACACTTGCATGGAGTCAACCTGACTACAGACACCAAATTGTTCTCCAAAGTGCTAATCCAAATTACGTACTGTGCCAGTTTAAAGTACTAAATACCCTAGAAAAGCCATGTTTTAATCCTGACTCAATCTTGTGGAGGCAGCTGTTTCTTTTAATCCAGATTCAATAATGTATGTAGGAAACTTTTAGATTATCTCTACAGAGATGTGGCACCCATTCCAGGTGGGTCTTGATTAGTTTACTGGAATCCTTTAAAAGAGGAAGCATTTTGGAGAGAGTCAGAAATGACAGAGTCAACAGACACTTCAGAGCAGAGCTGACACAGATGCTGACACTGGAGAACAGAGAGACACAGATGGCTGGAGATGCTTGGAGCCCAGCAGATGTTGCCATGAGATGCTAAGCAAGCCAGAATCTAGACAGAACCAAGGGAAGCCAAGAGATGAAAATGAGCCCTGAAAGTGAGGAACCCCCACAGGAACAGAGACTGAAAGCTTTGGAGCCCAGGAGCAAGGGACCAGCAGATGCTGGCAACATGACTTCTCAGCTGACAGAGGTGTTCCTGACCCATCAGCCTCTCTTGAATTAAGGCATTCGTCCTGGATGCCTTAGTTTGGACATTTTTGTAGGCTTAGAACTGTAAACTTGTAACTTATTAAATTCCCCTTTTTAAAAGGCATTCCAGTTTTGGTATATCACATTCTGGCAGCATTTTAGAAGCTGAAACACATATCCACTAGCAATCAAAATGCCACCATTTGAGATTTTCTGATTTTAGATTTTTTGCTAGTCTGCTGGGTATGAAATGGTATATCATTGTTGCTTTAACTTGCATTTCTTTGATTTTTAATGAGGTAGAAACCATTTTCATATGTTTATTCAAAATTTAGATTTTGGTTTTGGTGAATTACCTATGCATATCCTTTATGCCTATTTTTATTATGGTATTTGTCTTTTTATCAATGAGTTATACACATTCTATATCTCTTCTGTACACTAATCCTTTATCAAGAAATATTTCATCCCAGCATGTAAATTGTCTTTTAACTTGGTTAAAAGAGTTTGGTGTGAGTGACTGATCTTTAAACTAGTCTAGTGAAATGCACACTTTCATACAAGTATTGTTTCTTCAAAGTCTTTTTCTTAGGGGTTTCTATAATTGTGCCTACAATGCTGGTAATCCTCAAACTTTTTGGAATTTCTATTTCAGAATTGCATTCAAAATAACTAGGCAAATAAATGAAGGAAATAAGTTTTATTCCTTTAAAGCAGGGGTTAGCAAACTTTTTCTGTAAAGGGCCAGATAGTAAATATTTTAGACTTAACAGGCCAAAGGGTCTCTGTCTCACCTACACCATCTGCTGCTGTAGTGCAAAAGCAGCCACAGACAATTCATAAACAAATGAGTGTGGTGTGTTCCAATACAACTTTATCTACAAAAGCAGACTGTGGGTTGGATTCTCATTTGAGTCCCTACTTTAGAGTCACATTATTTTTGATGAACAACTTATTACTCAGCTCGATTATCCTTTTATTTACAAAATTGGGCATCAGGCATCATTTGATTGTTGCTGATATTTAGATTCACCCTGGGCAATAGTCACCTCTATTGAGAACATAAACATTCAAAATAAAGTGAGATAAGTTGCAAAGGGAATAAGAAAATCAAACAGGTGTGATCATTTTAAGCAATGGCTCAGCATGTATTTCAGGGGAATCACATTTGAATTTTGAGGGCTGATTGAATGCTGTGAAACCCACCCCAAATCTCAGAGGGTGGTACAAGAAGCATATTTTTTCATTTCTTAGCAGTCCAATGCAGATTGGTAGGGGCTGGAGGGCCAGGGATTGGGCGGTTGGGGTCTGCTCCATGTAGTCATTTAGGGATCCAGATTCTTTCCCTTTAGTGCTTCAATTACCTCTTAAACAATCTTGAGGTTCTCCAGCAGATTGACTGTCACTGGAGAACAAGTGAGGAAAGAGAGAAAACACAGGTGATTGTGTTTAATGGGTTGATTGGCCAGGCCTGGAAAGGTACATTTCATTTCTGCCCACATTTCACTGGCCTGAGCTCTTACTCATGTCTACCCCTAAGAGCAATGGAGGGTGGGAAATGACAACTAGTTTAGGAAGCTTAGGAAGAAGAGGAAATGGTCTGGGTGAACATCTAGCCAGCCTCTAATACATCCTTCGAAGAGTTTTTGAAGGGTCTTTTAGGGATAGGAGTTATAGTGTGTTGGGCTCTAAAAAATGAGCCTATTTTATATGACCACATTTTATAACTAGCAAATGGTCCTAAGCACTAGGTTAACACTGAGACTACATTTTTAATTTACTCAATTAAAAATATTGATTAAAATAAATGCTTCATTGGTCAGACTTAATGCAGCCTAATGCATGACAGTAGTATTACTGCCAGATTTTCACAGCATACCTGACTGAAAGAGAGCCAGCATTCCTGGAGATGTCAATACAAGGATAATTTAATTTCAGGAAGAAGTAACATAAAGCAAGCCTATAAATGACCAGTGTTACCTTATAAAGCTTGCCTGACCTAAACCAAGAGTAAGGTACATGTGAAGTGGCTTGAGAAAACCACAACTCCTTTGAGCATTATGCATCTTTGAAGCTAGATGCCTTCTTTTTAGAACTAGGTGAATCATCTGTGCTAGGGTAAAAGTATCTCTGTTACAGGCCTTCAAAAGATTATAAAGTGAAACAATCACAGGCTTGGAGTCTTAATTTTTGACTTCTGTAAAACTATCTGAGTGATGGTGGGTAAATAATTTGGTTGCTCTGGGCTTCAGGTTTTTGTTTTGCAGGATGAAGGTAATAATATCTATCTCATAGGCCTGTTGTGAGAGTTAAATTAGAAAACAGAGTTAGACACTTTATAAACTAGAGTTCCTTTCAGCCCTCAACTACTCCTAGCTCAGTCATTCACTAATTCTTTGAACTTGGGAATTTTATTTACCTTTTTGGGCTCAATTTTCTCACCTGCAAAATGAAGCAGCTGGAATACATACTGTCTAAATCTGTTTTTGCTCTAAAATTAATGGAACATGGACTAGAGTTTCCTATTTGCGTCTCTGGCTCAATTGGAGTATTTTGGGAACGTAATAAAAATAGAATGAGAATTAAAGTAGAATTTAAATAGAATTAAAATTAAAATAGAATTTTGGAATTAAAGCTATCCCAAAAAAGACTTTTATGACCTTCTCTGTGTGTGTATGTGTGTGTGTGTGTGTAGCAGAATAAAGACAAAAGGGATCTACTGTGAATTTACCTGATTTTCAGTTACTGTATAAAGCAGGATAAGGATGGCGTTAATTAGAGTGCATACCTCAAACTCCATGCCTTTTTACAGCTCCCTTCCTTGGAATATTCACTGAGCTCAAACATCTCTTATGACACTGACCTTACTTAAGATAATCCTATATGACCTTTGTCTTTTGCAATACTGTTCTTTCCTTTAGAGCCTAGTCTGTGTCCTATCTTGGTCACCTTTGGAGATCCAATCATAGTAATTTATATACTAGTGTTTGGTAAAAAATTTTATGTAAAAGGCCAAATAGTAAATATTTTCAGACTTACAAGCCATATAATCTCTGTCACAACTACTCAACCCTGCTGTAGTGTGTCATAGGCAATATATGAAGAAATAAGTGTGTGCTCCAAAAAATTTTATTTATGGCACTGAAACTTGAATTTTATATAATCTTCATGAATTTGATTCTTATTTTTATTTTATTCAACCACTCAAAAATGTAAAAACCATTCTTCCCCTGTGGGTCATACAAAAACAGGTAGCCAGTCAGATTTGGCCTATGGGTATAATTTGCTGACCCCTGTGGTATACTGTAAATTCTCATTAGTATTTGCTGCTGAATTCAATTAGTATGGATTTATTTATAAGTTTTCATTTTGCCAAGCAGCATGTAAAAAAAGGTGTTCTCTTCTCATCTTGTAAGATCTAGGGCTTCTAAAGAGCTCCTCCAATAGCTGCAGATTACCTTTCTGAACAGAAATTAGAAAGGATATTCATATAATAATTTTTCAAACAATAAGAGCAATTACCCGTGACCATGATAAGCTTTTCTCATGAATATAACAAGAGTGAGTGCTGGGGTTAGCTTTTGTTTCGCTGATGAAGCCAAAAATGTTAAGTATGAATGTTATGATAAAAAAGAAAGAAAGTAGACTTTTGTGCCTGGGATAGAATCTTGGTCATGTTTCTTGCCAGCTGTTTTCTTGGCAAGCTACTTAGCATTTGTTTCTGAGTCTGTTTCCTCTTCTGCCGTGCAGGGATAATAATACCTCCCTTGCAGAACTGGTTTGAAGAGTAGCGTTAAGATATGGGAGCATCTAGCACAGTTCCTGAAACACGATCCGTTCTCAATAAATATTATTGATCATCATTATCCTCTCTTCTGCTCCTTCTGACGAACGGACAAGTTGGGATCCTGGCAGCTTGAAATATTTTTGGAAAATAAAAACAGGTATTGAGAATTCCCTGAGGATATTTGAACTTGGAATGCAAACATGGGAGGCCTTCATGACTTTGTTTTTCTAACTTGTAGGCATATGTCACTCAGCCCAAGCAGAGCTGGGCACCTATTCAAGGGGAAGAGAAACGCTGCAGCCATACTGAAAAAAAATAATAATAATAACTTGGAGAAGGGAAACAGAAATCTTTCTCTGTTATGAACTGAGTCTCCTCTCAGCTGTTGTCCATTATGAGGGGATTTCCTGAACCTAAGAATGTCATGCTTTTGTATTTCAGAAAGAAAAAAAAAAGAGGAAATAAAAAGAATGCATTTCTGATACAGGAAAATCCACATCAATGGAGAAATCTGTATTGAATCGTAGAGGTTGTGAAAATTTGGATCAAGCCTATGCCATTGATTGGGGATATAAGTCAATTCCTTTAGAAATCAAATTCTTTAAATTAAAACTTTTTTTTTTAAGGCAAACTTCCATCAAACTGTGATGCAATCACCATGGAACCTGCTCCATTTGCAAACACAGCTGCTGAGGTTTAGGGGCAGAGGTGATTCCAACCAGTGAACAGCTGAGTTAACAGCAAGTTGGGGGCAATGCTACCACAGAGGGGCAACTTACTTGACTCCTCTAGGTTGAAACACAAATCAGAAAAAAAAAAGTAGGCTAACTTATAAAAGGTGTCAAACTTACTCCTTGCAATGTACAGTATTTAAATCAAAATGGCAAAAAAAAAGTTAAGTAAGGGCATAGTAGTAACCAATGATTGTTTAATCAGGTCACATTCATGAAATGGAGATGGAAGCAATAGTTGTTTTGTCGTTGATAAAGAGAACAAAATTCTTTTCCACAACTCTAATAATGATGAAGTAGGCACAGTTTATGGTCTCTGAGTCAAGTGTTTTTGCCCTAGTAATTGTACTAAATAGTACTCAGAATATTTTCATAACCACAAAGTTACTAAAATAATCCATTTTAATTAAAATGTGCTTTTTCTCTAACAATGCATATAATTTCCATTGAATAACTAACCAGATGCACCTTTCCAGAGAGCAGACGCTGGGAGATTGTTTTTTTTTTTGTTTTTTTTTTTTGCCAGAAGGAGCTTGTATTTCAAATCCTCAGTATAGTTTTGAGAAAGCTAAAATGTGAAGTCAAAAATTGGTTTAGGGTCCTAGGGTGAAGGTGGGTGAGGATGGTCTGCATCAGAATAAAAAGGCTAGAGGAGTATGGGTTAGAAATAGCTGATTGGGTCTTACCATGGAGGAAGACAAAAGGGAAGGAACCCAACCTCGATTCCCATGACTGCATTGACAAGGTTGCCTGGGGACTGGGCATTCTTTTCAACAACGCAGACAAAGCAGGAGAGGAAATAGAGGGGTGGCACCTACTTTCCTTCAATTCATCCTAAGATCATATTTTCACTTGCTCTCCTGCAATTTCATTGACTAGCAGTTCTGGCCTGCTTGAGTCTCTGTTTTGTTTTGAGCCTCACCTTTCAGAGTCTACATTGAAACAATGACAGAGAGGGTGCCTACTCAGAAGAGGAATCACTGGTGATTCTCAAGAGTCTTGTTTGTCCAAGTCCACATGGCTGAGGAGGTGTTTTCCTGTGAACCACTCGGTGGTAGCCCAGAGCTGTGAACTGTGACTGCGAACAGCACTTGAACTCTGGTTCATCGATGTACTCTGCCAGCACGTATGAGGCACTGCTGCAGTTATGCCTTTCAGTTCCAAAGCCCAGCATTATCAAAAGGGCTAGAACAAGCCAGATTCTGCTGCCTCACAAATTATTTTGGCATTCCTGGCCGCTTGTCTGGGCAACTCTACTTCTACTGGGAATGCTTTAGGAATGTGGTCTTTGCGGTAAACAAATTGGGAGATAGTGGGATAAAGTTAAGTAGAGAAAGACGCAAGAAATAACCATGAGTGAATCAGCTTACTTGGCAAAGTAGAAGCAGAGAGGATTTCTTTTTTCCTTTCTAAAGCAATGCCAAGAACATAGACGGAAGGAACGTGGGCTCTTTGGAGCAGTTATGGGTCTCCCACCTCAGCGTCCTTAGTTTTCAGCCTTCCCTTGTACTGATCCATTGCTTCCAGTGACATTTTTAATAGCATTTGTTAAGCTGCTTACCTGAAAATCTTCCCGAAAAATGGCTATTTCCTCTGTGGAGCTCTATAGTGTCCTGCCAGTTTAGCTACTTCCCTTCTGCCCTGGCTTCTCCCTGGCATCCTGCACCCTGTGCTAAGGACTTTTAAAGCTGTAACTCACTGCAGCTTTTATTCTGAAAAAGAAGTTCACTAGGGGTGATGGTTTTTGTAGCACAACAAATATTTTACAAATGTTTTAAAAAGTGTTTTATATATAATAAAAACACACACCATTTGGCATGTTGTGACTTAAACCAATTGTGTTTTCCTGGGATATAGCCAGTAAAGTTATCTCTTACTTAAATCACCTCTTCTTACTTATAATGGGCACTGGGGGGGAAAGTGTATATGAAACAGGCAGGTTCCATAAATAATTCTTGAGAGAGGTAATGGACAGGGATTGCAACTTTTCTAAAGATGGGAATGTCACATCAAAACCAGAGGCTTCTCTCCTAGGTCTACAACAAAAGAGAAAGTGCTGTGTATAGAAGGAGGAATGAATGAGTGAATACATTAATCTAAAAGGGCCAGCTTGACCCACTGAATCTCTTGATTTATATTAATACTTGTGAAGTTGCCGTAACCTCTCAAGTAATTCCAGAGGCCTGGTCAATGATGTGAAGTACTAAAATATTCTGGTAGTCCAGAAACATTAGTGTAATTTCTAAAAGACTCTTTACTACAAGCCATTACCAGGGGAATCATTGACACAACAGATATAACTTCTGTAATATCTCCTGTGTAAGCTGAGGTTATGAGATGATTGCACTTGAAACTGCACGACCTTGGAGAAGTCCTTATGGACATTTCACAAATGTGAGGGAGTGCATCGGCAAAGAGAGACTGGTTCAAAGGTGTAAAGGAAGACAGTGTTCAGCCAAGTTAGTATGAAAACAATTAACTAAATTTAGAACAATATGTGGTTTTGACCAGTTGTTTGCAAAATAAAGACCGTTTTTCATTTTGTTTCCTCCCAACCAGTTGTGTTTGTAGACACAATTGAAGCACCTGCCTGTGTGGTCACTGGGAAGGGAGACAATGGCTGATGTCAAGAAGGCTGTAAGTGGGCGGCTGCCGTGCTGGAGGTCTGGAGTTCGATCCCTGGTGCCTCCTGCCCATATGCAAATTTTTTTAAAAAAAAAAGAAGGCTGTAAGTGTTGATCGGGTAATGATGCACTAGTACCCCTGAAGAAGTGGTTTATGAAAGAGAACTTAATGCCTGCATGCCGTGAAAGCACCGTCTGCACTGTGTGAAGACACCTAATCCATTCATATTGACCAGTTTCACGACTGATAAAGACTATTATGATTTGGCAGAATAGTCTGGAAGGATGGGTATCTATTCTGCAGATAGCAAAAATGATGGAGGAATCCACTCTGTTGAGATTCAGGATCTCCTCGCTCTTTCTCCTTTATTGTGTTCCTCTTTCTTTCTCATATACAGAGAGACATTAGATGTATTCACCTAAGGAATCACAAAAGTCCTGAAAGGTTAAGTGTGGTGATTTTCAAATTAATTTTAGCAGCAGGAAAATTAACACCAGATGGATTCTCCCTCAGGATTCCTAATTATAAAACAAATAAATGTAGAGTTCAGGTTGAAGTAAGGTTAGCAGGTCTGCCTGATCAGGCTCCCCCTGACCCCCTTTCCTATCACTCCTTCCTTCTTCCAGGTCTCTGAAACATCATCTCCTAGAAGTCAGATCCAAAAAAACATCTCTACTTGGCTTTAAAAGGAAATGACCACAGTGGGCCATGGTGGCTCAGCAGGCAGAGCTCTCACCTGCCCTGCTGGAGACCCAGGTTCTATTCCCAGTACCTGCCCATGACAAAAAAAATGAAATGACTGACCATTATCTGTATTTGATCACTTTACATTCATGTTTAAATTTATTCATTAATAAATCTGGAATGAGTTTTAGTCTTCGTGGAAAGGGAGTGGAATTTCACTCCTTTCAGCTCATGAAATTTGGGCATATTTTTGTGTGACACAGACTTTATTTCGTATGTCTTTTAGAAGCACAGCAAGCCATCCATTATAAACAAAGATTGCTAGTCACATTTTCAGTTTAAAAACACTTACTTTGCTTTAATATACATTTCAAAAGTCTGAAATGATTCTCAAATACAAAATCGTCTTGGTATAGAGGAATCAACAGGGACTTTGAATTATGGGTGTTACAGCCCTGTGATAGTGAGCAAGCAGTTTCCCACTGCTGGCTTTTAGTTTCCTGGTTTATAAAATGGGCCTAACGCCATCTGTGGATGACTGAATAATGGTTCCCAAAGATGACCACATCCTAATCTCTGGGACCTGTGAATATGTTAATTTGTATGATTAAATTAAAGATCTCGAAATGGAGAGATTATCCAGGCAGACTCTAAATGTAATTATGAATTCTTTATAAGGAAGAGGCAGAGGGAGATATCTGTCTGCAGGAGACATTCCAAAGAATGTAATTGGGCTTAGGTGGCCATGAGGCAAAGAATGGCGGCAGTCACCAAAAGCTGGAAAAGTAAGGACTGGATTCTCCTGAATATCTCCAGAAAGAACCAGCCCTGCCAACACCTTGATTTTAGCCCCATAAGACTTATTTTTAGACCTCTGGCCTCCAGAACTGTAAAAGAGTACATTTCTGTTGTTTTAAGCCACTGAATTTATTATAATTGGTAACAGCAGCAAGAGGAAGCATATACAATATCTATTGCATGTGATTTTTGTGATGATTAAAATGAGAACACGTACTCACATATGCAAAATGGCCAGTGCCCACAGGGGGTTTAACAAACAGTGTCACTTTCACACAGCTTCTGCATGAAACACATAATTTCAAAAATAAATGTGTATGTTTGCAGATTAAATTCCCAACTGCCTACAGGAAGGGAGACTGTACTATTTTCTGGATTGTCAAAAGATGGCAAGGCAGTAATGTATACCCTAGTAAGTCCGGAGAATTCCAGGGGAGGCACCTTTGCTACGGAGATCCACTTTTGTTGAGTCCCTGTATCAACAACTCTTATCTTCATAGACATTTTAGTCTATTTTCTTACGTGCCATAACCACACACCCTGGCTGTGGACAGTTTACAGCATGCTTTGTTTTTTTTTTTCCCTCCAGTATATTTACTTCCCTAATTATGTTCAGCAGAGGCTAATATTAAAGCAAGTTTGAATTTTTGCCCGAGGGTGGCAGGTGAAGGGAAAGCCAGCCTGACCAGGTCGTGCCTTAAGTAATAATTTATATATATTTTGAGTTTGAAACGGAACACCTGTGTTTGTATGTGAGTATGTAATGCATGTGAGTCTTCATAATGTGTTTTTAAATTTCTGATCATATGAGAAAGGTCTAACATTTGAAGGATATTAATGTTCTGTTCGGCCAAGCAAAAATATTGTGGGAGAAAATTAGCTATTGGAATGCATTTCGATGTTCTCCATTTTCAGGTGGGAGGCATATCATCCTCTCTTGATTCCTTGAGGTTATTTCACCTTTGGGATATTCGCTTATGATTATATACTCTTCTAGTCCTTGTTATTGAAACCCTGTAAGATGGGGGTGTAGAACCATCGGTTCTTAATATGTAGGTTTATTCCCTCCACAGGTATTTTGCAATAACAGCCAGGTCATTTCTCACTGAGGAACATCTTCAGTGTCCACTTTATGGATAGATAGATCTGTTTTCTTACATCTATAAGCATAGCAAAGGGACTATTCATTCCAATGCTGATAATGCCTTATTCGGTTTAAAGGAATTGTGCTATATAACACTAATAACAGAAGTAAAGTGTAGAGGATAAACATTCTTTATTCATTCGAGAACACTTGAGCGGCTGGTGTTTGTTTAAAACTTAAACAGGCGATCAAAACGAGCCATTGTCAGCAGGCAGCCATTAACTAAACGAGGCAGTCACCGGCACCAGCTGGAGTCCCTCACGCATGCGCGGTATAAAGGTCAACAAATCAGTAACACGTCTGCAGCGAGTCCCAACTATGGTTATTGTTTCTAACTTGCCTTATGACTGGTCCAAGATGGCTTAACCAAACGTTTCCACGTCCTGCTATGTATAAGACCTGCTGCTGTTTGTACCTCCTTTGTCCCGACTCACAATGGCACCTGCAAAGCTTTGTGCCCTGCTGCACAGCACAATGGTTCCAGCCTGGCCTCTGGTGTCTCATCCTGTTTCGGAAGCAGCTCGGCTGAAGGCTGGGCCCCAGCGCCAGGGGTGTAACATGTTCAAGAACATTTGAAAGGCTGGTGTTTGTTTAAAACAACTTAAATAATCATTTCTTTTCAAGACTAAACAAGACTCAATATTCCATCTTGCTTCAGGATGTGAGCATAATGAAGGCAGAGAAAAACATTAAGAAAGATTACAGGGGTTTGTTGATTTTTTTTTCCTCCTCTGTGGAGGTATTTTCCTTTCTTTTTCTTAGAGACCTTCCCAAAGAAGGCTCTCCTTACCTTTCCAAATGCAGATTCTTTTTATAAAGAGAAATGGTCAGTTAAAATTGGTCTATTGTTCTGTTCTCAGTGAAATGAAAGGAGTGCATAGGTTGAAGGAGAAATGAATACAAGATCTCTTTGGATTTGTTTGGAAGGAGACCACACTGTTTTATTTAACTACCTTTAGCTGAACAAAGGCTGAGGGAAGAGTTCTCAGAGAAAAAGCTTTTTTTTAAAAAAAAAAAAAAAGGGTGATGGTTATGACACCATAAATCTCATGAGAAATTGAAAAACAGAGTCTTGAACTATCTACTACCAGATCAAAAATTTTAATGATCTTTTTAAAATTTTCCAAAATTTCAAGAACATTCAAAACAGTTTCTACCCATCACCACCCCTCGCAGTCCCATCGGAACTCAGGTCCCAGCTTGCTTGTCCTCAGCCTTCCACCCCTCCTTCAGGAGGTCTTCTCTCAATGCCCAGCTTTGGGATGCTATAGGACATGGACCAAATTAAGAACAATATTTCAAGCTTTTCCAGTATCTCCCGTGAAATTTCATGGGTGGTAGAATTTAAGGAAAAGCAGAATCATTTGGAAAAACTTCATATTTTGAATTTTTATTTTAAATCATTGCATTGCTTTTGAAGAGCTGACATACACGTAGAACACAATTCAAAAGGCCATGCATAGGAAATCTGCCTCTTACTCCATCCTACAGCCACTTCGGACTTCTTCTCAGAAGTAAATATTTCCTTGTTTTTAGTGCAATCTTCCAAAGACATTCTATGCTTACACAAACATACTCTTAATGATAACAATTTAAATTCTATTTTATACTTTTCTTTTTCACTTATATATCTTGTAATCACTCTAATCAATATATAGAGCTATCTCATTCTTTTGAATGGCTATGTAATAATCCATCACAAATAAGTACTATAATTTATTTAGCAAGTCCCCTCTCTATGCACCTCTAGTTATTTATTATCCTTTGACACTGCAAACAATTCTGCAGTCACCTTTCAAACACCTCTTGGCCCCATAATAGTATGTTAACAGGAAAAATATATAGAGGTACATCTGCTGGGATGAAAGGTTTTATATTTTAACTTCTGATAGTTTGCCAACTTGCTTGTCAAATAGAATGTGTTAATTTTGATGTATGAGAGTATCTGTTTACCCAAACACTTACTAACACTGTTTTAGCAAACTTTGATATTTGGCCATATTAAAAATTATTTCTTTGTGTTTCTCTATAAGTGAGCTTAAGCATTGTTTCACATCTTTATCATCCAATTTTTGTGATCTCTTTATATCCCTTTTCCATTTTCCTATTGGGTTTCCATTTTCCTAATAGTTATTGATTTGTTGGTATGATTTACATATTAAGGTCATTGAAACTTTATGATATCAGGTTTCCCATTTTTGTGTATTTTTATTTTAACTTTGACTTTTTAATCATATTTTTCATTTTCTATTGACTTTATTTTTGCCAGAGAGAAATTTTCAAGTTTTATGTCATTAAATTAATCATTTTTTAAGGTTCTGTTACTCTTAGAATTGCTGCCCACTTTGATATTATTAAAGTTTTTTCCAAGGACCTTTTTTCTTTTGTTGCTATAAATATTTAAATAATGGCAACAACTTTTAGATAATTCTATATCTATGATTTTTTTCTGTAATTCCCTTTTAACTCTTTGTCATTTCGATATCATTTGATACTATGTCAAATCTTAGCTCCTGTATCTCCTAATGTGTTTTTCAGATACATCTATTGTCCTTCATGCTCCTTCTAATGTAGCTTTCTTTTATGTGATAATTTTGTTTTTCCTTTCTTTTTTTTTTTTTGTTGTGAAACATTTATTTGTTTTGTAGTAGTAAAGCTGGTGCAGGAAAAATAGTTACAATGGGTAAGGAAGGAATGAGCCAGCTGTTTCAATGTTTGCTTTTGGTCATCCAGTTAAGACGCTGAGTATATAAGACTGCATGACTAAACTCAAGTTTTAGCCAAAGGGAGGTGTGGCTGCCCCAAATGCTCTACTGGTCTCCAAAGGCCTTCAATGGATCATCAAATATGCTGGACAACTTGTACTCAAGAGTTTTGTTCAGATGTTGTCTGTGCAGACCAGCTTTTTGGTGTGGTTGTCTTATCCTAGGTACCAGAAGAAAAGATATCATCCATATTATCATCAAATATCGACTAAACTTCCACTTTCTTTTTGGACTTTTCTTCTGGCTTTATAGCCAGGTCAGCAAAATATCAATGTAATCAAATAAGTTGGGTTCCAATGTTCTTTCCTTCTCCTTTGTTTTTTTGTGATGGTTTAATTGCTTCTGTAGCAAATATAGCATCTTCAAAAATATCCTGTGTTTTTGATGGAGCATCCCAATGACTGTTGGCTTTTGACCCATTCTTCTTCCCTCTCTGATCTCTAAAGAGATCATCTTCATCTTCCAGGAAAAGAAATGGACTTATTTTCTTTGCTGGTTTTGGTTCAATGGACTGAAAGAGATCGTCATTGCTACCTGTCTCATCTAGAGCAGAAAAAATGGAGCTCTTTCCTTTACTTCCCCCTGGCTGTTTGGGCAAAGTCTCAGTCTTCTCCTTGGCTTTTGTTTTATACTGAGATACAGTACCTTTAGAAAAATATCCCCAGAATCGAAAAGGTTGTCCCCAAGAGGCTGACCCAGAGATTTTTGCAAAGGGACTTCTCTCCACTTCAGGCACAGAACCAACTTCAGAAGTGAGAATGGCAGCTGCTGCAGCCTTCTTAGAGCCATCTTCTCCCCAGACCCTGGGCAGCTTCTGATGGCCATCTGGTGAAACTGCAATGTCTCCTAACTGTGCAGTGGGTCCTCTGGGGACACTCGTATCCTCTGCTTTACTGGAGTCCTGGGCAGCCAGCCGCCAAGCTGCTTGGGTCTGTGGTCTGCATTTCCCTCTCACTTTCACTTGGCTCTTGTTTGCACTATGTAAAGTGTCTGCCCGAGCTGGACAATCAAAGCTCACTCCAGCCTCTCCACATCCAGGGAGAATGTGCACTCTCCAGACTGTGGATCCTTTCAGGATCACATGGCTCTGGCAAAACAGGCTTCACTCCAGAGACCTGGGGAGTCCCTAAAGGCAGTAAGGTTGCTAGGGTAAGCTCTAAAATTGCATCAGGTGTTTCCAGTTTCCGTGTGTTTTTTTTCTGTGATACTTTGAGTGGATTCAGGTTGTTTCTGGTTCTTGAAAGAAGAAATGGAGTGGTCTTTCTTCACTACCCTCTTCCTTTGTGGGATCAGAGGCTGGCGCTTGGCCGAGCTGGAAGATCAGCATCTTCCTCACCCCAGACCCCCAGCACTCCTTTCTTCTTGAGCTCTGTCTGCTCATGTTTTATCTCCTTTTGATATCTGGTTCTATAGTCCCCAGTTTGGTCTTTGCATTTTATGTTTTTGTGTCTCAGGACTTTTTTTTTAATGTTCTTCTTGATCTGGTCAGTCACAATTTTCATGGATTCCAGAGCATTGTTTCCATAGTGTGCTTTATTCATTTGCTATTTGTTTTTCCCTGTTCCTTTCTCTATTTTTCTTGCAGTATCTTTGTGGAATTTCTGAAGTTGCTCACTCTTGAACATTACTTATCTTTGAATACAGTGTGTTTATTATAGCTTCATGTAGTAGGAGAAGTAAAGATCTGTTCTAGGTTATAAGAAAGGCATTTGCAGAAGTGAGATTGTGAGAGTATGAGAATGATATATTCTAGCCTTCATCTCTTCAAAGCTAACCAAGTTTGACATGGCAGAACTGTTTGTAATGCAGAGGCTTTCTTCTCCATTAGCCTCATAGACAGATGCCATACTGCAAATATGACTGGCTAGTATGTTTCTGCTGCATTTGCTTTAGGAAAGTTCCTGCTACTTCAATGTTTCAGACAGGTGACTCTGGATTTTCTCTCTCAGTTTGTGCCAATGAGTTTGGAGAACTGTTCTTTGAGGTTCTCTCTGAAATCTACAGCCATAGGTTTCCTCTTCCTACTACATTCCCTCTTGAGCCTTCAGAGCATTTGTTAGTCCTTCCTCAAGTTTGTGATACTGGGTTATAGATGTCTCCAACATTTGTCAAGGATGTGTTTGAGTTTGTTTCTCAGTCTTCTTGTTGCTACTGGGTGGATTTGAAGACAAAAGGAAAGCCACCTTATTTCCTCAGCTGTTTTAAAATTGGGGACACAGTTTAATCTTATATAGCTTAATGTAATACCTGGATACATCCTAGAATATATTAAGCAGATAATCAAAAAGTATTGGCAAAGTCCCTTGAGGGATGGGAGAAAACATATGAAATTATTAAATTTTACCACCAGGGAATCTCCTGATACTGTGTCAAACATTAGGGACACCCAAATCAACAGGCCAAGCCCTTGATCTTGGGGCTTACTCTTGTGAAGCTTATATAGATAGTGAAGAAGCTTAGCCTACCTATAAGTATACCTAAGAGTTACTTCTGAAGGACTTCTTTTGTTGCTCAGATGTGACCTCACTCTCTCGAAGCCCAACTCTCTGCGAGTGAAATCATTGACCTCTCCCACTACGTGGGACATGACTTCCAAGGGTGAAAATCTCTCTGGCGGCATGAAAGATGACTTCCAGGGATGAGTTCAGCCCTGGTACCATGGGATCAACAATTCCATCCTGACCAAAAGGGGGGAAAGAAGTGTAGCAAAGTATCAGTGGCTGAGAGAATTCAAATAAACTAGAGAGGCTACTCTGAAGATCACTCTTACTCAAGCTTCAGTTAGACACTGCTACCTATCATGACTTGCCAAACCCCAACCAAAACTATTCCAGCCAATCCTAAAGAACACCTAGGGCAACATTTAAGATTCTGAAAAGGTTCTATGCACTAGGGTAACTTTCCAGAAACCTACACTCTCCAAATGTGTCCCTGTACCAGATAAGTCCTGAAATCTAGAGGGCCCAGCCTCTTCAGAACATCAGCTAGTTCCATCTCCCTAACCCGTATTATTGACAGCCCCTTCCAACAGGAAGAAGTTAGACTGGGCATAGCCCAAATACCCCTAAAGAGTAGACGAGAAGAATCAAAGGTGATGGTAGAATTATACAGAGAAGGTAGGGTTTACCAAAGCAATATGATTGCTGGATCATTAAGTTGATATCTCTCTTAGTCTCCAGCATCTTAGAGCAGCTAGAAGTAAAAACCTAAAATTGTAGAGTTGTAGCCCATACCAAACTCTGAAATCTGTTCTACACCTAGTTGTTGTGCTGTACTTTGAAATTTATTGCTTTCGGTATATATGTCATTTTTTCACAAAAATGGAAAAAGCGATTGTGATGTTAAAAATATTTGTTCTTCTAGCCGCCTATGTTCAGGAGCAGTTACAAGGAAAAATCTGAGATGATGGTATGGTAGCCCATGCCTAACTCCGGGATCTGTCCTTTAACTACTTATTGAAGAGTGCTTTGAACACTGCTGCTTTTTTCTTTCTTTGCTTTGTATATATGTTACATTATACAATTAAAAAAAAGCTAAAAAAAAAAAAAATTGGGTGCATAGACTGTGTTCTAGGTTACCAAAAACTCTTTGAAGGATATAGGGTTTGGGGCATGAACTTTTTATTTATTTTTTTGTCTGTAGGTACTTAAAGAACCATAAATATGCACCAACTTTTATAGTATAGCCCAAGGGTTAGTCTGAATGGAACTTGCATCAGAGATGACCAAGCCCAGTTTTTAACAGATGAGAAATTTCTTCTAATAAATTTACTAGAGCAACCACCTTCCAAGACTATCCTAGCAGTCAACACAGTATCTTTACCTTGTTCTTATAATACAAATGCCCACTCCTTAACTTCGCCTATTTCCTCCCCATACAAGGAAAGAGGAATCTAACTTTTACAGAGCACCTGTTCTATTTTGCCATAAGTTATTTGGTGGTGAGTTAGTGTTTGGTCATCTCTCGATAACACTTCTGGTATCCAAAAGGAAATAGTGAGACCAAGTATAACATTTTTGACAAGATTGCTGAACCTTACTTTAAACAGTAGCAAAAATCAACATGTAAACATGTATAAAGAAGGAAAAGAACAGTTTTCATAGCCACAGCACTAAAGGAAGGATAGGAGTGGATGTAAGTCATTGAACATAAATTGTTAAAACCTATGTACCCTGAAGCCAGTCTAAAAGTAAGTTAGTAAGCCAGCAAAAAACTTGTGTGTTCTTCATGGGCTGAAAGAATCTTAAGACACAGCAGTGTGATGGCAGCTTCATTAAAGAGGTAAGAAATGGGTAGCTGTAGATTCCTTTCTAAGTGTCTGAAAACGCTGCTCGGAATTCTACCCATCAACCTGAGGAGATGAATAGCTGAAATCACATCATACCTATATTTTCTGAAGTGGAAACTGTCAACATTACTGTCACTGACAATGTTCTGACTAAGCTGGAAGGAGATTTTTGGCAGTTCACAATCTGTTACCTCAGATGCCACAGCTCTAGGGAAATGGACTCAATACCTCAATATCTGGATTGTCTTGGAGAAATTGGTGTCAGAAGTGGAGTCTTTGATCCACTACTTTCCAAGTTCCAAAAGAAAGAAAGAAAACATGACAACAATAGATATAATTGTGATGGAGGAAAGGGGGGCATTTTCTGATATTCACTTAATTGATATCTATTTATCAAATTCTATTCCATGCACTGTTCCAGGTGCTGCAAACATAAAAGTGGTTAAACAAATCCCACACCCTTAAGGAGCTTACATTCATGTTTTGGGTGTTTGTGTGGGAATGGTAGTGGAGATGAGATAATCATATAATGCACAAATTGGAAAAAACAAACCAGAGCTTTCAGATCGTGATAAGTGTAAGGAAGGCCAGAAATCAGATTTAGCATAGAGACTGATTAGCATAGGAAAGTCCCTCTGAGGAGATGGTATTTGAGGTCTGACATATATCATTGTATAAGAGTATTCTACGTGCTCTGTGCAAACTCTACATGTCCTTTAGACTGCAGCCAGTCTCAGCCAAGTGAATCAGCCAGTGATAAATTTGATAGGCCAAGGGGCTGAAGTAGCCTATTTTATTGAGGAATTGAGGGCTGGAGCAGTCATTTATTTGATCTTACTTTTCATTTTGTGCATGTTTTATACATATACATGGAGAATTTATACATGTACTTACTTAGAGCATTTAATGACCATGTTTAGTTATGAATGTGGATAATTCTGTGACCATGTTTTTGACATGTAAATGGAAAATTTTTACTTTGCACGGTGAATTTAGTGACCAAGTGTTATACCAATTCATAGAGACCTATGATTTTTATGTGTCTCTATGTAATACATAAAATATAAAACTAAAAACTTAGGGCACTTGAGTTATAAAGCACAGATTTATGCATTGTCTCATTTATTGCTCACAATAACTCTGTCCCTGGGTATTATTACTGTCTTTGTTTTGTAGAGAAGAAATGGAAGCATAGAGAGGCACAATAAGCCAGCCCCAGTAGTAGGGGAAGGATCAGCACAAATCATTTGACTATAAATCTGGTCTTCTTTTCACCAAATAGGAAGCTTTGTACCAAGATACCACTTGAGTATTTTAGCAAAAAGAAACCTGTGTTAAAACAGTCAGGCTCTTATATAAAGCATTATGTAATATAGACGTGTGATATTAAGGTAAAGAATCTACATGCTGGAAAATGTTTTGTTTCTGATATGGCAATAACTTCATATTGTAGAGTAATGAGGAATGATTTTAGATGGCTAATGCCTTCATTTGATAAACATTAGCAGAATAATATTGTTGAGATTTTCACTGTAAACTCTGTAATCTAAACACATAAACAATCTGCTAGGGTATCAATATTGTATAATTTATAAGTCATTAAATTACCAGGGACAATAAAAAATATATGTATACAAGCATACACATGCACATACATATGTATATGGCTGCATGTATATATGTGTGTATACATTTAGATTTTTATATGTTTGTGTATATATCTATTTTTCTCTTTTCCAGGGATTTGAAATGCCTCATAGACTTTTCCTTAGATGTTCGGAAAATGTTGCACCTTTGGGTTGAAATGGAGCATGGCCCATTTATTTAAAAATTCCATCCGTTGCCTCTGGGTAGGCCCCGCTGCTTGCTATAGTGATGAAATGCGTGAAATGAATGCTGACCGCTCTTGTCTCTGGGGTCTAAATCCCCTTTCCCCTTAGTGGATTTTTCCCCTCACATGCTCAGGAATAGAGTAACCTGACGCTGCTTCTCCCCTTCCTGATTTATCAAAACATATTCTCACGACAAAATCTGACATTCATTAATCCTAAGGTACAAATGACTGATAATAGCTTAAGGTATTTATTCCCCAAAGGACATTTATCAAAAAACAATCTCCAAGAATAGAATTTCAGGTATCATGAAAGCAGGGAGAGTAGGAATGTCTGTGTAATTATAGTTGGTAGTTTTACAATCTACTTATTTCTAAGATGAGCTGCTTTTGAGCAACTGAAAACAGGATTCTCTGTAAGTTGTCTGAGAAACTTAACTTACCATATCCTTTAATGACGAACAAAATAAAATGTATGTCTGCTAGAGTTTCTCTACTCATGACCGTGCAAGTTCTGACATGCACTGAAATAATTATATGCCGTGAAGCATCCTCAAATTTTGTTCATGCTCAGCCAAATTCATATCTTCTTCCACACCTCTTAGTAGGTGTGGAGCCAGTGCCTGAAGAAAGATGGCACTCATTAGCCCCTCCAAAGTTACTTTCTTTCCTGTACTGTGCAATTTCCAAAGTCCCTGGAAACTGTGGTTAAAATAAATATCAGAGGAAATGTTGAAATGAAAGGAGGAACGATACAAATAATAACAACACTCATTGTTAAGCACCATATACCACGATCTCATAAAACCCCCAAAATGAATCTATAAAATGTTATTATACACATTTCATAGATGAAGAAACTGAGGCATAGTATAATTATGTGGCTCACCCCAGGTAATATAGACAGGCATTGTAGAATGGAATTTAAATCCAGGTGTAGCTGACTCCAAAGTCTGTTTCCATATCTTCTTCCATAAGTGAGGAATATGGGTATGAGGAGATGGGAGTATATTTACTATGGTTTCCCAAGTGGGTGCTTGTTCCTATGACCCCATATATGGAATAGTTGTTTCTTCAAAGTAATGTCTTAATGAAGATAGTACCCTGGATAGTGGTGAAGATGAGGTTGATAAAACTGATTCTTTTCCTTCTCTTCCCCTTACCCAGAGTTTCTCTAGTGCTCTGGTCATATTTTTTGGTTAACACTTGTCATAATACACAGTCACTTACCACTGGCTATGAATGCCTTGAGGGCAAGGACTACTTTATTTCTTTTCTGCTGTCTTTTTTCCTTCTTTTTTTCCCTTATTTCCCTTTGTCCTTCCCTCCATCCTTCCTTTCTTTTTTCTTTTAAGAAGTTTTATCAAAATCTATGATGGGAGGTGTAGAGAACAGGGAGCTGATGCTTAATTTGTGCAGAATTTCTATTTTGGTTGATTGTAAATGTTTGGAAATGGATAGTGGTGACAGTACATTATTGTAAGTATAATTAACAGTGCTGCATTATGTGTGTGAATGTGGTTGAAAGGGGAAGGTTTGGGTGGTGTGTGTCACTAGAAGGAAAATTAGAGGATAGAATATGGGACTGAAGCCAGACAGCCGCAGGAGTTCTCAGAGAAATTGAGACCTCAACCAAGGGCTGGCGCCATGAGGGTTCCTGACTCAGTCACAGGAAATAATTCAAGGATAAGTCAGTGTGTACAGCCAAAGAATCCTCTAGTCAAGGTGTATGGCTCAAAACTTTGATGCATAGTGAAAAGCACACACTCAAAGGAAGATGAGCCTGGGTGTTCTCCAAAGGAGATCCTTGCATTATAAGGACTTGGAGGGGCCCTTCCCCCTCTGGCTATGCTAATAAGGGATTGATGAGCTGCAACCTTTCATTGGTTCTTTTCAGGTACTGGCCTGAGTGAGGGCAAGGTGTAGGGGGGTTGTGTAGGTGTGTGCATGCCAAAAGGAACTTCTTGTTATGGGTCTTAGGGTCACTTCCCCATCCCTCCTTTCCTATCTAACCTGCCTCATTCCCTTCTCAGAGAATTCCATCCTAAACATAAGGGTGTTGTAGGGGGCAGGTCAGTCTTCTGTAACTGCTTCCTGCTGACAGAGGGGGAGTTTTTCCTACCTATAGTGGGAGCAGAATTCTCTGGCTATTCTATCTAGCAATTATTCTGGGAGAGTAGGGAGGTTTTGCATCTTTCTTGTTGTGGTGTGACCCCTTGGTTGTCTGTTCATGTCTTACAAGGGGGTTTGATCTGGACCATGGCACATGCTGTTACTGTGGAGGTGCAGGATTCTAATAGAGAGAGAGAGACGAAAACCTACAAAGCTGAGGAGAACTAGGGTGGCTAGCCCCATTAAACAGAAAAGGATGGATGAAGAATGGCACCTCTCTGGGGTGGCAGAAACTAATAAATCAAATGAGAGAATTTCTTGGGACTCAGTGGACAATTGACTGGCCTGGTCTTTAAAGGAGTTAATATCCTATCTTATTTTTGAGCTCTGATTAACATAAAAACAACAATCTTCTCCCGGCAATGCACATGTTCCTCTGTGGGCTGCTTTAAAGGCATCTAGGGCTTGTCGCTTTTGGAGAACGATGCCTTCTAATGAATTTACCGGACTGGTGAAGGGTTAAGGTGGAGGCTGTTTATTCAATGCCAGTGGATAGCTTAAGGGGAGATATTGTGGTAGACCTACTCTGGTAGATGCTGTTCCTGCAGCTCCCCCAGTCTGGATGGTAGCTAGGAATAGGATTAGGATCTGGACCACTTCTTTTTTATTCCAGTTTGGGATGATGGATTGGGAAGCTTAGCATAGAAAAGACTTATTTCCACTTTTTAGCTTGAGTACTTGGGACACATACACTAAATTACATGACCCTAACCACCACAGGGGCAGGCTAAGGTAGGTTTTATGCCTACAAAGGAAGAAATATGCCCTGATTGGGGTTTAAAGAGACAGCAAATATTAGGTTACCTACTGGTCTGGATGATGCCCTGCTGGTTGCTGATGTGGCAATCCAGATTTCGATTCGTTTGTGGGTTATCCATGCTCTACTGCATGCTGAAAAGACAGGGTCTTGGGGATTTGTCATTAGAACTAAACATGATATCTCAATTTTTACCCTACACCATTCCTGGCATTCCTGACAGGTGGTCATAGACTTTGGCACAAGCATTGGAAACAAAGTCTGAAGATAACACAGGGGATGTACATCTGTCCTTTGACTGACCCTGGAAGTACTGAGTAACTCATGACAGGAGTGGGAGTCTTCAGTGATTAAAAAGGTATAGTTGTGGGTGGGCCACAGTGGCTCAGCGGCAAGAACACTTGCCTGCCATGTCAGAGGACCCAGGTTCGATTCCCGGTGCCTGCCCATGTTAAAAAAAAAAAAAGGTATAGTTGTAGTATAAATAGGTTGGCAGAGGCCCAGAGTTTCATGTCAGTGGGCCATGCCTTAGACTACCTATAGTGAGGGACATATATGTAGCAAGATATTAAAGAGATTAACCACATGCAGGACCATGCTAAGGTAAGGATGAGTAAAGGAAGGTAAAGGATATAGAGAAAGCTTAAGGCTTGTAAGAGATCTTTACTTAGTAGAGAGGTTGGGCAACCCAGGACTACTAGGAACTTCTGACAACATTCCTTAGTCTACAACTTAAGGGTAGGGTATTAGGGTTGTCTAGAGGAACAGATTCAACAGGGAACACTCGCAAATATAAAATTTATAAAGTGTCTCACGTGATTGTGGGAATGCAGAGTTCAAAATTCGCAGGGCACACTGTGAAGCCAATGATTCTGATGGAGGGTCTGGCCAAATGCCACAGGAGAGGCTCATCGGCCAAAGCAGGAAGAGAGACTGTCTCTTCTGAATCCTCCTTAAAAGGCTTCCAGTGATTAGATTAAGCATCAATCATTGCAGAAAACACTCTCCTTGGCTGATTACTAATGGAATCAGCTGTGGATGCAGCTGATGTGATCATGATTTAATTCTATGAAATGTCCTGATTGCAACAGACAGGCCAGCAGCTGCCCAAACAGACAAACAGGTGCCACCACTTGGCCAAGTTGACACATGAACTTGACCATGACAGGTAGCATGAAGTTATGGGCTTTTGGATTTCCCTTGACCCCTACAACAGGGCAAATCTTTGAGGACAAGTTTTCAGAGTGATGGCTAAGGACAGAGTAAGTGATTCCTTATCAATTAACAAGTCAGTAATTTTACATGCTAGGTCAAGGGTCACCTGAGATTCTTCCATGGTGATGGGAGTTGGTTGGGACTTCAGGCTTCTTCCATCCTCATTCAAGACCATCACTGGTGCAGGATCTCCCCCCTTCTCCCTTCAGAGCTGAGACAGTTCCTTTTCTGGTGGCCTTCCTTTTTACATTGATGACAAGGTCTCAGTGGCCCATCCAGGTCAGGGCACTCTTTGCTCCAAAGTCCCAACTTCCCACATTTGAAATGACTGCTTTTCTGTCCTGTTTGGCATTTGGGGTTACCCTGAAGGCACAGGACACAACTTACAAAGACTGCTATTAAATGAGCCTGTGTCTTGTCCTGTTGCTAATCCCACTGGACCTTCTCTAGTTCTTCAGCTCTATAACTGTTAGTGAAAACACTAAAAGCAGAGCCTAGCATTTAATTAAAGGGGGTTTGCAGTTCCATAGCCATTTTCTGCAATTTTCTCTGAATATCTGGGTATGACTGGCTAATAAAATGAGTCCCTAATAAAATTTGCCCTTCCTGGGAATTAGGGTCTATATTAGTATATTTCTTCAATGCTACTAAGCATCTCTACAATACAGCAGGGCTCTCATCTTTCCCTTGGGCTACCCCTCTAATTTTGTCATAATTTACTGGTTTAATGGTGTTTTTCATTCCTACTACAAGACAGGCAATCAGATTGTCACAGTGCCTTAAATCTGCCTGCCCTCATTGTAGTTCCCATCGGGGTCATTAATAGGAACTGCAGTTGCTCCTATTGAATAGTGGTTTGGCTGGGCTGCTGCAAGGGTATCTGCATGGGTTTGGGCTTCTGTCTACATACAGAGTTTTTCTTCCGGGGGTGGAGAATGTGGACATAATGATATGGAAGTCGTCCCTCCAGGTTAGGTTAAAAGAGTGAAAGGGACTGAAATTCTTTGGCAAACTTGCCCAGGTCATCTGAAAAATATGCCTTAGCTTCTGTTTACATTGGGCTAAATTGGTCATAGAGACTAATTTATGTTGCAGCCAGGCCATATTGCAGAAGATTAATTTTTTTTCTTTAGGCCACACAGTGTTTCAGGAGGATAGAAACAGAATGAGAATTACCCATGTTTTGCTGGTGTGTCTCTGCCTATGAGAGAGAGAGAAAAAGAGAAAGGGATTGTAAAGGAGGGGGTATTAAGGAGAAGTGGGAGTCTTCACTGGAAGGAGACTCAAGCTTTGTGAGTGGGAGTCTTCATAGAAAGCTCCTAACTGAGCCTCTCTGAGAGGCTCAAGCCTTGGGTCAGGTCCTAGAGCCAGCATCCCGAGTTGGTTTGACCGGCCAAGTGATACAATCTCTGGGTGTCCCCAGAGATCCACCCTTGCCTAAGCATCCCCAGAGCTGGTGAGCAGGTGAGCACAGGGTAGGAAAATCCTCAATATAGACAGGAGCATTTATCCCTTAAAGGAGTCTTTAAGGTATTTAGGAAGTTCTCTAGGCAGTATAGAGGTTATGAAGGCACTGAACCTCATGAAAGATGGAAGTCTGATGCCATAAGAATGTGAATTATAAATTAGGTCCTTGACCAGACTGGGAATCCTGATGGCAAAGTAGGGGTTACCTAAAGAAACATCTCAACTATTGAATAGGTTATTTAAGCCTTGTAAATGCAATTTCCATTGCCTGGGGTAAAAACATTCTGTCCTGTAGTCATCACAGGCAGCAGAGCCCTTCTCTGAGTTATGACTGGGACAGTGGAGCCCTGCTAGGACTGCATTCCCTTGTATTTTGACTTGAAATTTTAAATCACACCCATATTCCCCCATCTTTCTGCACTGAACCCTTTCCCCTTTAGGTGGTTCATTCATACTCGGCCAAAATTTTAAGAGGCCATGAAGGGAGGGATACGTTAGACAGAAAGAATTGGACCTGATCTGTGAGAGTTCCTACACCCTTCTTTTAACTGCCTCTAACTCTAGATCTCTTTCATTTAAAGCTGTGACCCAGATGTTTAGAAAAGGCTCCTGCTTTTTTCCCAAGACAGCCCTTCACAACCCCAGGGAAATTCCAGGGATGATTTCTTTCCAATGTCCAGGCTTTTTAACAGTAATTACAAAATCAAGGCTTTAAGCAGCAGGATTCAGAGAGAACCAATTTATCATAGAGTGCAAAGATTCTAAAGAGAGACTCAGGTGTAACACACAGACAGGTCAGTGAACTCCTGCACAGAAAGCTCCTGCAGTCAGCCCCAAAGAATGGTGTCAACAGTTACTCACTTAACCTTTGAATCTGTCTTCTTTGATTTATTTTAGCAGTGTTTTGTAGTTTTCTGAGTACGGGTCCTTTACATCCTTGATTCAGTTTATTTCTAGGTACTTGATTCTTTTATTTGCTATTGTGAATGGAATGTTTTTCTTAATTGCCTCCTTCGTTAGGCCATGACTAGTGTATAGAAACACTACTGACTTTTGTGCATTAATTTTGTATCCCACCACTTTGCTGAACTTGTTTATTAGCTCAATTAGCTTTGCTGTAGATTTCTTGGGATTTTCCAAATTTGGGATCATGTCATCTGCAAGTGATGAAAGTTTTACTTCTTCCTTTCTGATTTGGACGCCTTTTATTTCTTTTTCTTGCCTAATTGCTCTAAGTAGAATTTCTAGCACAATGTTGAATAACAGTGGTGAGAGTGGGCATCTTTGTCTCGTTCCTAATCTTAGGGGGCAGGTGTTCAGTCTTTCATGATGAGTATGATGCTGGCTGTGGATTTTTTCATATATACCCTTTATCATATTGAGGAAGTATCCTTTGATTCCTACCTTTCAAACTGTTTTTATCAGGAAAGGATGCTGAATTTTTTCAAATGCCTTTTCAGCATCAATCAGGATGATTGTGTGATTTTTCCCTTTCAATTTGTTAATGGGTTATATTACATTGGTTGATTTTCTTGTGTTGAAACACCCTTGCATGCCTGAAACAAACCCCACTTGGTTGTGGTGTATTCTTTTTTTTTTTTGCATGGGCAGGCACCGGGAATTGAACCTGGGTCTCTGGCATGGCAGGCAAGAACTCTGCCTGTTAAGCCACTGTGACCTGCCCATATTATTCTTTTAATGTGCCATTGGGTTCAATTTGCAAGTATCTTGTTGAAAATTTTTGCATCTATAGTCATTAGGGATATTGGCCTGTAATTTTCCTTTCTTATAGTATCCTCATTAGGTTTTGGAATTATAGTGATGTCAGCTTCTTAGAATGAGTTAGGTAGTATTCCTTTTTTCTTCAGTACTTTAGAAGAACTTGATCAGGAATGGTGTTCGTTCTTTTTGGAATGTTTGGTAAAATTCCCCTGTGAAGTCAACTGATCCTGGGCTTTTCTTTGTAGGAAGGTTTTTGATAACTGATTGACTCTCATTACTTGTGATTGGTTTTTTGAGGTCTTCTATTTCTTCTCAAGTCAGTGTAGGTTGTTCATGTGTTTCTAGGAAGTTGTCCATTTCATCTAAGTTGTCTAGTTTGTCGTCATACAGTTGTTCATAGCATCCTCTTATGATTTCGTTTATTTCTTCGAGGTTCATGATAATGATCCCCTATCATTTATGATTTTGTTTATTTGCATCTTTTTTCTTTTTGAGTTTCTCAGCCTAGCTAAGAATTTGTCAATTGATCTTCTCAAAGAACCAACTTTTGATTTTATTGATTCTCTCTATTGATTTTTGTTCTCTAATTCATTTATTTCTGCCTTAATCTTTGCTACTTCTTTTCTTCGACTTGCTTTAGGGTTAGTTTGCTGCTCTTTCTGTAGTGTCTTCAGGTGTTCAGTTAGGTTTTTGGTTTAGATCTTTCTTCCTTTTTACTGTAGGTGTTTAAATCTATAAATTTCCCTTTCAACATCACCTTTGCTGCAACCCATAGGAATTGATATGTTGTATTCTCTTTGTCATTCATCTCCAGATATTTACTGATTTCTCTTGCAATTTCTTCTTTAACCAAACTGATTGTTTAAAACTGTGTTGTTTAACCTCCACATGTTTGTGAAAGTTCTGGTTTTTTGGTAGTTATTGATTTCCAGCTTCATTCTACTATGTCAGAGAAAGTGCTTTGAATAATTTCAATCTTTTTAAAATTACCAAGACCTGTTTTGTGCCCCAGCATATGATCTATCCTGAAGAATTTTCCACGAAAATAATTAGGAAGAATGTCTACCTTGGTGTTTTGGGGTACAATGATCTATATATGTCTATTTGGTCTAGTTCATTTACCATATTGTTTAGGTTCTCTATTTCCTTATTGGTCTGCTGTCTGGTTGTTCCCTCTATAGAAGGGAGTGGTGTATTGAAATCTACCACTATTGTAGAGCTGTCTATTGCTTTCTTCAGTTTTGTCAATGTTTGTCTCATGTACTTCGGAGCTCCCTGATTGAGTGCATAAACATGATTTTTATTTCTTCATGGTGAATTTTCCCTTTTATTATTATATAGTGTCCTTCCTTGTCTCTCATAACATCTTTACATTTAAAGCCTATTTCTTCTGACATTAGTATAGCTACCCCTGCCTTTTTTTAGTTACAACTTTCATGGAATATCTTTTTCTATTCTTTCACTTTCAACCTGTTTGTATACTTGGTCTAAGATGAGTCTCCTGTATGCAACATATAGATGGATCATATTTTTAAAATCCATTTTGCCTATCTGTATCTGTTAATTGGGGAGTTTAATCCATTAGCATTCAAAGTTATTTCTGTAAAGGCAGTTGATTCAATGACCTTATCCTTTGGTTTTTATTTGTCAGATCTATTTCTTTCTCTCTCTCTTATTGTTCTTTACGTTACCCTTACTAATATTCTTCAACACAGTGCCTTCCTCCAGGCCTTCCTCTCATCTCTTTTTTTTAAAAAAAACTTTTTTATCTGTGAAAATTTTAAACTCCTCCTCACTTTTGAAGGACAGCTTTGCTAGATAAACAACTGTTGGATAACAATTTTTCTCTTTTAGAATCTTAAATATGTCACACCACTGCCTTCTCACCTCCATGGTGCACAGTGAGCAGTCAGTGCTTAGTCTTAAGTGGCTTCCCTGCTAGCTGGATTCCCTTTTCTCTTGCTGCCTTCAGGATTCTCTCCTTCTCTTAGACATTTTACAGTCTAATCAATACGTGTCTTGGGGTGGGTCTGTTTTATTTATTCTATTTGTAGTTCATTTGGCTTCTTTGATTTGCATATTTTTTTCTTTTATAAGGGTTGGGAAGTTTCCCCAATTATCTCCTCAAATAATCTTCCTAGGACCTTACTCTTCTCCCTCCTTCTGAGGCGCTGAGGATTCTTAAATTTGTATGATTTGTGTTATCAATCAATTCCTTGAGAGCCAGTTCAAATTTTTCCAACTTTATCACCATTTGTTCTTTTGCATATTTGAATTCAATTGCTCTTTCCTCTAGTTCACATATTCTTTCTTCTGCCTCTTCATATCTGCTGTTATGTGTCTAGTATATTTTTAATTTGGTCTACAGTATCTTTCATTTTTGTAAGATCTACTATTTTTTTCTATGCTTTCAAATTCTTCTTTATGCTCCTCTAGTGTCTTCTTGATATCCTTATGCCTTTAGCCAACCCACTGAATTTACTTAGGAGATTTGTTTGAGCATCTTTGCTTAGTAGTTCCAGATTCTGTGTCTCCTCTGGCTTTTTAATTTGCTCATTTTGCTTGGCCGTATCTTCTTGCAACTTCACATTCTTTGTGATTTTTTGTTGTTGTTTTCTCAGCATTTGATTCTCTTGATAAGGTTTTTTGGTAAGTTGATTTCCCTCGCTTATCTAAGATTTTGTAGGTTGCATTGGCATTGAATTCTCTTTTGGCACTTGGTTTGTCAGTAATTCCCAGCTAAATTAGGGACAGAGCCTCACACAGGAGGTGCAGCCTTCCTTGGAAGTCCATTAGGGGCTGGGCAGAAAAGCATTTTGCTGGAATGCACTTTCCCTGTCTTCACAACAGATGGCGCTCTTGGGCCTCCTCTTTTCCACAAGCCCGCCTCACCCAAACTGCAGAGCCCCCTCGGCTAGGACCCAACCAGGCAACAATGCAGTCATGGCCACAGTTCTCTGTGAATGTAGGAAGCTGCAGACTCTGAGGGTAAGAGGTGGACACTGGGCACCTTGTCTGAGACCCCACCTGGAGGTACAATGTGTCTGGTGATTCCCAGGCTCCTGCATGGAAAGACCTCGGGCTAGGGGACTGAGAGGTTCAACTTTCCCAGTCAGCAGCCAGCCCAGGAGTGATCTGCTTTTCACTGGACAGCAAGACCTGGGTTTGTATTAGAGCACTGGTTTGACAGTTAAGTTGTCTGGATTTTTCAGCCAAAACAGGGCTGGGTTCCCATGCATAGGGTATAGACCAGCTCCAGTGGGCCTGGGATAAGTTCTGGAGAGGCTCTGGAAAACCCAGTAATTCCCCTGCACTTCCCAGACTCCCCAGTAGATGATGCTGTGCAATGACTTAATCGGTCCTCAGAAGCTGTTTACCTCCTGGAGCCCAAGCAGTGTCTGACCGGGTTTGGCTGAAACTGCAAGGATCCTCTGCACTCATTTTGCCAGCCAAAATTTGACCCAGTGTGAGGCTGTGTCCCCCACTGTGCTTGCAGAAGAACACTTCTCCAACTTTCCCAGTCTGCAGTTGTCCCCAGGCAAGGACACTTCTCCAACTTTCCCAGTCTGCAGTTGTCCCCCAGGCAAGGATAGGGCCTCCAACT
The DNA here is from genome assembly GCA_004026745.1 of Myrmecophaga tridactyla. Classification (NCBI taxonomy): domain Eukaryota; kingdom Metazoa; phylum Chordata; class Mammalia; order Pilosa; family Myrmecophagidae; genus Myrmecophaga; species Myrmecophaga tridactyla. The sequence goes on from PVIY010030212.1 coordinate 30,477, forward strand.
GCTCTTTCCCTCGAGGGTGGTTGAGGGGCACCAGGGCCTGAGGCTGAAAACACAGTTCCATGTTTTCTCAGACTCTTTGTCCCTCACTGACCTGGGCCTGGAAGTGTTCTCCCCTGTCCCCCAAACAGAGATTTGAGTAGTCTCTGTCTAGCTGCTTGCTGCTTTCAGAGAAGATTTTGCAGTCCCCTCCGTAGCACTCCATTCTAGAAATTCCTCCTTACTGCCTTTTTGTATTCTGTTCTCCCCAGCAAGCTGGGTCTCTGTGGGATTGGGTCTCTGTGTTTGGATATAGGTGGGGATCTGTCTCCCTGCCGTGAGAGATTTTATAGTCTGTGTCTCTGGTGGGAGGTGAGAGGGATCCCGGCTTCTGCCTCTGGGACAGAGCCACAAGGAACTGAGTGAGCAGGGAGAGGTGAGAATGGCTAGTCCGGGATGGACGTTTCCTACCTGGTATTTTTCTCTTCCTTCGATGGAGCATTTGCACGATGCTTCACCAGTCTAAACCTTCCTCCAGAGTTCTGGATGAGTGAGAATGATCCTCATTTTTGCTGGATCTCTGAAGAGAGGTTTTCAGTAGTTGTTTACATCGGCATGTTGATGATGTCCTGTTTTATCACATTTTAATATGTTTTTGTATGTCTGATATATTCTAAAATTAATATATATATTTTTAAAAAACTAAGGTAGCAAAAAGAACTCAGTCAGTCCCCTTTATAGTTGCACTGAATTTCCT
>PVIY010030213.1:7267-31302 GCA_004026745.1 Myrmecophaga tridactyla
GGGGGAGGTGAGGATTCCTTTGCCAGCCTCATGCTGATGAGCATGACTTAAAGGTACCTGATTCCACAGGGTGAGGCCCTGGTGTTAACTGAATGGTAAGGGAATAAAAGCAAAGGACTCCTTCAAAGAACTATGGAGCTCTCAGGGGCTGCTGCAATGGGCTGCTGCAATGGACATTGTCCCTCTCAAGTTCTCCAACTTTGAGGAAAAGGTGGAACGAGGCCTTGGATTCTGACAGTCTGGATTTGATCCTGGCTCTGCCACTGACCACTGAGTGCTTTGAGGGAAGTGACTTAATCTCAGAGTCTCCGCTTCTCCATAAATTGAGAACTACCTTAATAAGGGTCTACTCTGAGGACAGAAAGAGACAATGCATTGAAAGAGTCTAGCAACTCAGGTAGCAAGTTCAATAACTGGTAGTGGCTGTGTAACCGAGAAATTAGGATTTAAGGGATGATTTTGATTACTGAATTATTATATAGATATTCCTTTTTGCTTTCTGGTGTGTTGGAGTAGACAGAGGGGAATGCCTGAAATCCCTAAACGATACTTCAGCTGCCCTGGTATCTGAAATTATTGTAAAAAGCTGTTATCTTGTGCCTTTGTGATTTTAAGAGCTTTTACTTCCTTTACCCTGACATTTTCTTTTTTGGGGGGGAGGGGGTGGGCGCATGGTCCGGGGAATCAAACCCGGGTCTCCCACATGGAAGTGAGCATTCTACCCCTGAACCACTTGTGAACTCCCTGACAGTTTCTTAAAAGTAGCTTGTAGGGCAAAGGCCCTAATGCTAGGGAAGAATTTGAAGTCAGCCATTAAATAGTTCCAGCCCTTACATTTGTAAATTGTATCAGCTAGACTCTGCTATTCAAAAGATAACTCCTTTCCACTTACAAAATGATAACACTGTCTCCTTTTCTGCTTAGAATTTCCTATTTGAAATTATAATGACCTCATCTCCCCTCATTAAAACCTATAAAAACCTTGAACCCCAAAAACTTGGGGAGACAGATTTTGGGCCTCTAGGCCATCTGCTCTCCTACTACGTGCCTAGTAATAAATTCTTTCTCTCTTTGAAACCCCGGTGTCTCAGGAATTGGTTATTGAGTGTATCAGGGAAAAGAATCCATGGCCTTTGCCTGGTAACAGCTGCCCACAGAGCCGTGTTGGAGTCAGGTGGAAAGAATGCTGAGATCAACCAGCTCTGTCTGCACAGAGTGAGACGTGGAGAACAGAGGCACAGGTGGGACCTGTTAGCCATGCCTGGCCTGGCACAGAGTAGGTCTTAGATAACTCAGACTGCCGCACCCCTGGAAAGTCGCTTCCCTGAATGTGCCTGGATGTCCCCGGTCCTTCACTGCTCCCGGCCACGAAACCACTAAGCCTCTAATAGTCAGGCTGGGTGTGAGGTTCAAGTGCCCTTCGCTGAGGCTCAGGGTTCTCAGGTCCGCTGTGGGAGACTCTGGCCCCATGGGAGCAGCTGTCTAAAGAGGATCCCTCTTCTCTGCTGACTCTGAGCTGTTGAGAGCCTAATCCCTTAGGTGGCGCATCCTGGGATGCACCCCAGGCTTCTGTTAGCATATTTCCCACAGCTTTCCTGGGGCCTGGTGGGGGTGCTGACCCCAGGGAGCCTGACCCTGCCTGTGGAAAGCTGTCCTGCCCCAGGGAAGAGTGAACCCACTGTCCTCAGACCTTGGTGAAAAGCAGCCTTGGCAACAGGAATCCTGGGGGAGAGAGAATGTGCCTGGTACTCTCCTGTGGATTCAACCTGCATCTCACTCCAAGGATGAGGGTACTGACTGCTCCCTGCTACCAAGAATAAGATCAGAAAAGCTGGGCTGGGGCATGGAGTCCAGAGACCTGGAGTCTAGCTCTGCCTCCACCGCTAATTCTCCATGCAAACTTGGTAATGTGTTACCAAGTATGTGCCAGACCCTGTGCAAGATGCTTTACACACTAAAAAATTATTTCCATTTTTTGGTGAGCAACTGGCCTGGAGAGGCTCTGTGAATTTCCCACGATCGCACAATGGGAATTTCAATTTATTTCTCTCTGGTTCTAAAACTGGTTCTTTCATTTCCCTCTGTCTTTCTTCTTGGGACCTCTTACCTCTTCCTCTTTCTAAAAAGGGGTTGGACTTGATGAAAGGAAGAAGCAGGAAGGAAGCCATTCAACTAAATGGGCCTATCCGCGCCCCCCACCTACCACAAGTTTATTGTCATTGACTTCAGAGCTCCTGGGCTGAACCGTTTCCATTTCCCCTGCTCTGAGCTCCTCATGATTGCATCTGTTCTGAGGCTTCTAGCTCCCCAGTGGTCCCATCTATGCTGATTGACCTTCCCTCTCACCCTCCTCCACTCCCCCCAGCCCACCCAATGTGAGCTGCTTTTATTCCTCCTTCTTTCTCTTCCCTTCCCTTCCTTGCTTTTACCAGCTGGGGCCCAAAAATCAACTTAAGGAGGAAAAGACAACCTACAAACAGAGAGCTTTCTCCAAGGAAACCCTGATCACAGGAGCAGCTGTGGCTGGAATCTATTTTCCACAAACTTTCAGGGATTCTGTAAGGTCTATTTTCTCTACCTGAAGTTCCCCCAAACCCAGGCTCTTTCTCCCTGCTGCCACTCTGCTTGGAGAGTGACAACCAGCATGTCCTGTTTCTTCTGTGTGGCCTGGAGGACACTGACCCATGCTGACTCCCCAGAGGTTTCCACAGAACTTTCCCTTTTGTTTTACTTTGCTGGATTCTGACCACAACCCTGCATTCTTGGGAGGGAAAGGGTTCAGTGGGCACGTAGTTCCGTGACCATCTGGTAGATACGAAAACTGAGGACACACAACTAGTTGAAGGCATTTCTCCCACCTGGCCCTTTGCTTAGATGAGTGACTAGAAACTCTGATCTGGTCATTCGCCAACCTCCATGGAGTTCTCCTGGGGAAGCTATCTGGGGTTGGCATGCAACTTGGTTCCCAGGGTTTCCCAGGTTTATAGCAGAGGCTCCAAGGCTGGCTTTTTTTTATTATTATTTATTTTTTCTTTTTTGTGAAAAATGACATATAGACAAAAAAATCAATAAATTTCAAAGCACAGCACAACTATTAGTTGTAGAATGGATTTTAGAGTTTGGTATGGGTTACAATTCCACAATTTTAGGCTTTTACTTCTAGCTGCCCTAAGATACTGGAAACTAAAAGAAATACCAATTTAATGATTCAGCAATCATATTTGTTTGTTAAACCCTACCTTCTCTATATAACTCCACCATCACCTTTGATCTTTCTATCCCACTCTTTAAGGGTATTTGGGCTATGGCCATTCTAACTTTTTCATGTTGGAAGGGGCTGTTGATAATATGGGGTAGGGAGATGGAACTAGCTGATGTTCTGGAGAGGCTGGGCCCTCTAGATTTCAGGACTTATCTGGTCCAGGGACCCATCTGGAGGTTGTAGGTGTCTACAAAGTTACTCTAGTGCATAAAACCTTTGTAGAATCTTGTATATTGCCCTAGGTGTCCTTTAGGATTGGCTGGAATGGTTTTGGTTGGGATTTGGCAAGTTATGATAGGTAGCAATGTGTAACTGAAGCTTGCGTAAAAGTGACCTCCAGAGTAGCTTCTCGATTCTATTTGTATTCTCTCTGCTACTGATACTTTATTAGCCAAGGCTGGCTGTTTTGCAGGAATTGAAGCTACCCTCTGCCACATTCCCAGACCTGCCAATAGTGATACCCAGCAGCTTTGTTTCTTCCCCACATGAAATTGGAAATCCGATGGCTTGCCAAGGGTTCTGTCAGAAAATACTTCCCTTCTTGATCACCTGCCCTTATTCCTCTCACCCCGCCCCATGGTGGAAACAACTACCCATCCCCCAGGATGCATGCAGATAAAGGTTGGCAGCTGGCGCCTTAAGCCAGTACTTTGCCACAGCTCTTTGATCAGGTGAATCAGAGAAACCAAACACTCCTGTTTTTCCAGATAAGATAAAGGTTTCACTTGTTGGGAAAGGAGCTGACCTTACCAGGTGCCAAAAATGCTAATGAGGGCCCCAGAGAGAATCCGCCTGGTGGAAAGAGCACTGAACCTGGAGTCACACCAGGCTCTGCTGATTCCCAGAGGTGTGGCCTTGGGCAAATCAGGTTGCCTCTCTGAGCCTGCCTTGTTGTTGAGAGGGGCAATAAAGCAACCCTGCAATGCTCACAGCCTTAGAAAGATGCTCATAATTTATTGGCATAAAGAACAGGAAAAGGTAGGTACATAGGCAACCATTAGTGGGAAATACAGAAAAATAATTGACAGCCATATACCACATGCTAACAGAGCTTAATCTGGGTGATTGAATCATGGGCGTTTTACATTTCCTCCTTTTTACTTACCTACATTTTCTAATTTTTTATCTATCAGCTATTGCCACAATAATGCTACATAACAGACCAGCCCATAACTCAGGGGCATTTGACACAAGGATTTATTCTCACGCCCACGGGTCTGCAGACCAACTGCGGTTTGGCTGATCTAAGCTGGGCATGGTGAGTTTGCTCTGGTTCAGGCTGTAGGTTGGTTGGGTCTGGCTCCTCACTGCAGGGCAGGCTCAGGTCCGCTACCTGTGTCCTCATCCTGGGGCTCTGGCTAAAGTGGTGGCAGCTATCCTGTCCTTGCTTCTCATACCAGATGTAGAGCCCAAGAGACAAACAAGCCAAACTGTCTGAGCACATACAAAGCCTCTGCTTACAACATTTCATTAATTAAAGCAAGTACATGGCCAAGCCCAACATCAAAAGGACAGAGAAGTGGAAGGGGAGTGAATATAAACTGAATAATATCCTAATTTATTACCTATTACTTTTATAGGTAAGTTTACTTTCAAAATACATGATGTGCTTTGTGAAATGTATTCATATCATCCACTAGAGAGTATCCTGTGGACTCTCCAACAATGAGACAGTGGAGGCATTTTATAATCTCGTTGTTAAAAGGTGGATAAAAGTTAAAGGAATAGACTGATTTTCTCTTTCACCATCCTCTGTTCCTTTAAGACAACCAGACACTTTCATTTATGACACAGCCCAAAAAGGAAGGCAGGAAATACCAACTGGCTCATGGCCAATTATAGCCAAAGACAAGACCCTCGCTCGTTCCCATCCAAATTCCTCTGAATCTACTTCCTATTGACTTCCTTTCTCTTGTCTTCTCTTATTTCATTCAGTCACTCATTCATATATTTCTTCAGACTCTATTATGTGCTAGCACTCTTCTGGTCATGGGATTATGCTGGTGAACAAGGAAAGCATCAGTGAACAAGGAAATGTTTGTTCTCAAAAGGTTTACATTCCAGTGGGGAGGTGAGGCAGTTGCCAGGTGAGGGGAGAAAATGCTACTAAACCAGATAATATCAGGTAATGTGAACAATAAGAAGTAAATAAAATAGAGTAGTGCTTCAGAGAAAATGTTTGATAGTGAGGCCAGGGAAAGCTTCCCTTAGAAGGCACTGTTGGAAGTTTTTGGAAGGTACTTCTTGGGACCTGACACTTGTATCTGGACTCTCCAACTCTTGACTCTTAATCCTCCTCAAAAACTTGACTTAGATTTTTCTCATCAGCTTGCCCCCCACTTTGCCCTGCCTTCAAGATTTCTCCTTTCCTGTCTTTCAGGACCCAAGCCAGCCTTCCACTGGCTACCTGGTACCCCAGTCAATTCAGCCAGTCCTCAACAAGGAGGACACCCAGAAAACCCTGTTAGACCAAGTCAAAACTTACTGAGCTCCTATTGTACACCAAACCAGCATGCATTTATTGAGCCCATTCTGTAAACCAAACCAATAGGCATTTATTGAGCAACTGTTTTGTGCCAAACCAGTAGGTATTTTCATAGCATCTATTGGATACCAAACCAACAACCATTTGTTGAGTGTTTACTGCATATCCAAGCCAACAAGTGTTTATTTACTGTATGCCTGGAATGGAGGAGAACAAAAAGTACTAGCTATTGCTTTCTAGGAAATTGTAATGAGTTGTGGAGACAAGTGTCACATGAATGCTGACCATTAGCTGTAAGAGGCAGGACCTAATAAAGTACTATGTTGTACAGAACAGCCTCTAAGCCCTTTGACAGCTAAGTATCAGTCTGGGCTGGGGTAGTCACAGAAGGTCTCTTGGAGGAGGTGAGACTTAACTAGGTTTTAGAGGATAGATAGGATTTAAATAGAAAAGAAAGGTAGGGACTGTGTGCCTCTTTGAAGCTATTATGTACCCCAGAAAAGCCATGCCCTTTAATCCTCATTCAATATTGCTGGGTGGAAGCTTTTTGATTGTTTCCATGGAGATGTGACCCACCCAATCATGGTAACCTTTTATTAGTTGGTGTCCAGGGACATGTTTCTCTACCTATTCAAGGTGGGGCTGCTTACTGGAACTCTTTAAGATGAAAGCATTTTGCAAAATGCTTTAGTGCCAACAGAGTCCATACAGCCAGAGACCTATGGAGATGAAGAAGGAAAACATCCCAAGGGGAGCCTTATGAAGCAAGAAGACTGGAGAGAAAACTAGAAGATGTTGCCATGTGCCTTTCCACCTGACAGAGGTGTTCTAGACCCATTAGCCTTTCTTGAATCAAGGTATCGTTCCCTGGATGCCTTAGGACATTTTCATGGCCTTAGAACTATACACTTGCAATGTAATAAATTCTCCTTTTTAAAAGCCATTCCATTTTCGGTATGTTGCATTCTGACAGCTTTTACAAACTAAAACAGACTGGGTGGCATGGTCTAGACCTTGAGTGAATGTTTTGGGACCCTAGGATATAATTCTACGGTCATTATTTGGGCCTGGTATCCTCTTCTTTCCAGATTATCAGCCTTCTTGTGACAAACAGCTACAATGTGACCCCTGTTTCTTCTAGGCCTGCAGCTGGATTCCTTGGTAATCTATACAATAATTTGCATGGGTGACCAAGGGCTAAAGTCAGCTGGCTGATGTCAGAGTGGGCACCCCTGGAGAAAGGTGTTGGTAATACTCTAGATTGATAAGGGCGTAACAACCATAAATAGTGGCCTCAGAATATCCAAGTACAGTCTATTTCTATTTGAGTCTATTGTTAATATGGGTGTCCTCTCACCTCCTAACACAGGGGTATTTAAAAGCAATCACATTCATCTCTTCTGCCTGGAGCCTTGAGAAAGCAGCCAAGGTATTTAGAATTCACTGGATTTGAGGGGTGAGCTCATTGGTCTGATGATATACTCTGATTTCTGGAAACTAAGTCATAGAAAATCTGAATTTTTAAACAATTCCATTAAGATTAATCACTTTTCACACTAAAAGTATTTACCTAGTACCTACTCGGTATAGGCTGGGAGAAAAAAGGAGGAGTAAGCTACAGATTCAGGATTCTTTTAGCTAATGAGTTCCTCCACCCCATGAATGTAATACTTGATTAAAATTGGGGAAAGAGCCTGTTTAATCAGCTTTTCAGGAAATTTCCTCTTTCCTCTATCTAGGGGTATCAATACCATCTGTAGGATTATTTCATTATTTATTTATTTTTCAGATTACAAGAACTGTGCAAAGCTCAGGAGCCTTTGAATATTGTCATTGCAAGGGGATTGTTTAGACCTTGGACAAGATTAGAACTGACGCTGAAAGGCAAGTGTAAAACAGGCTTGGAGATTCATTTTGAGAGGAAAATAAACCCACACAGGCTTTCTTCTCTACTAGAGTCCTGGGTTAAAAGTGAGAAGCAGCAGGCAGGCACAAAGATTAATCTGCAATGACAGAATCAGCCAGTCATTCCCTTTGGAAGGAAGTGAGTGAGCTGCAGGAGAGAAGACTAAGGAGCGCTTTCCTGTGTATATTTAAAGAAAACCAGCAGCCAAGTTCCACATTATTCCTGGCTGCTTCTAATCGTGTCCTGGCAGGAGGCACATGATACAGAGTGAGTCTGAGTTGGTTTAAGCCCAGCCAGCCATTCCCCAGCTGTGTGACTATGTTAACCCAGGTCTTCTGAGAAGCAGAAGCTAAGGCAAGATTAGATGTGCAAGAGGGAAAATGCTTGTGTGGAGAAATGGGGAAGGAGCTGGACAGGTTGGAAGAGCCATCAGACCTCAATGCATGAGCGAAGGAGAGAGGGAAGGAAGGAAGGTTGGGGAGAAGTACTCTAGACTGCAATGCAGTTCTAAGAAAGTTCAGCAATACCATTGGGTGTCTTTGAGCTAAAGCGTTCCATCAGCAGAGTCCTCTGACTTCCAGAAACAGGCCTGCCCTTGTATTCCTGTTCAGTCACTGTTTGGGACCAGCATGGAGGAAGTGTGGCCACAGAGCAAGCGCTTTGGGTGAGTTTTCTCACCTCTCTGAGCCTTGGTTTCCTCAACTGTAAAGTGAAAATTATTGTAAAGATTAAACAAAATAGCATATTTGAAGCATTGGAATGGAGTCAAGTTCCCAGTAAATGTTCAATGAACATAAATTCCCTTCATCTCCTTTCCATATCTGTGGTAGTTTGAGCTGTTATGTGCCCCTAGAAAAGGCCATGTTCTTTTAATCCATTCATATGGGTGCAGACCCATTATAGATGGGACCTTTAGATTAGGTTATCTCAATGAAGATGTGACCTATCTTATTCAAGGTGGGTCTTAATTCTCTTTCTGGAATCCTTTATAAGAGGATGAAATGCTTACAGAAGCAGAGATTTGAAATTAAGAGAAGCTCACAGAAAGAAAGCCCCAAAGAAGTTAAAAAAAAAAAAAAGAAAGCAAGCCACAGAGAGAGAAGCCAGAAGCTGAAGCAACAAACCTGAGAGAGAAGGACCAGCAGACGTCACCATGTGCCTTGCTCTCTGACAGAGGAGCCCAAGCTCACTGGTAACTAGTCTTCAGAGAAGGTATCGTCCTGTTGATGCCTTGAGGTAGGATGTGTCCACGGCCTAAGAACTGTAAATTGTAAGTTAATACCATTGCAAAAGTCAGCCTGTTTCTGGTATATCGCATTTTGTCAACTTTAGCAAACTAAAACAATATCCCATCCTGAGGAAACTGAGCTCAGCTACATGACCTCCATCCCCCCAGCCTGTCCACCAGTCATCTCCACTGCACTCCCACCAGCCATACAACAGGGAGGCATGTCTGTGTGCCCCAAAGACCGGGACCTAGGACTTGTGCTTTAGTTGACAGGCCCTTGAGTCTTTATAGGAATGACACAGGATCCCATCCCTGTGCTGAGGGGAGGAGGGAGACCCCAAATGAGAGATATCACTCTTACTTAGGGGAGCCTCTAGCCTAGTTGGTGGTTCAGAGCCCCTCAGAACCACCTTAGAAAGGACTCTCAGGCCATGTCTACCCAAAGTACTTTGGGCTGCAGTGTACACTGGCTGCTGCCACAGGACTACTGGACTTCTTCCCTCAGAGGGAAGCCTTTCAGGATGGCTGTGTAACGTAATCCCCTGCCCTTCCCCTGCCCACTCTTTGGACCTCACCTTCTTCCACGCTCTGTGGGCTCTATGCTCCTGCCATGCTGCATATTCTTCTCTCTCCATCCCCTAAATCCAGGCCTTTGTCCACAGTCAATGGCCTTCCCTTTCCCTTATCCTCTTAGTGAACGCCTTCTTCCCCATCCAGCTCGGATGTCTCTTCTCTAGTCAGCGTCCCCTGACCCACTCTTCCTGCTCCTTATTCACCTCTTTGTACCTCAGTTTCTGCATCTGGAAATGGGGGTGGTGATGACAGCACTGCCATAGCTAATCACAGTGTAGTGGTGAGAATTAAATGTGAGAATGATAAAAGCACATTATACCGTGTGAGTGCTGTAGAAGCAGGCGTGGTTGTCTGTGGTGGCCGTGCATGTGGCAGACAGTGGCCTACATGCCACACTGTCTGGGGCACACCGGATACTCGGCTGCTGGGTTGTGGGAGGTGGGCGCCCACAACAGCAACCTGGGAGGATGGAGACCTGCTTGTGTCACCGTTGCTTACAGGCTGTATGTTCCTGAGTCAACCCTTATTCTCTCTGCATCTCATTTTCTCCCTTTTTTTTTTTCAGTTGGAAGTAGCCACCCAAGGCCTTCCCAGGGTCCCTAGCTTGGCTCAGAGGCCCAGATTCCTTGGCGTGGCCTGAGCTTTGGGGCCCTGCCCAGCTTCCCAACTTCGGGGCTGGCTTCGCAAGCTGGACAGCTTCTGGGGACAGGAGGACAAGGCCGGGCTTCCGACTCTCAGCATCTGGACAGCACCTGGGGATGGGAGGACAAGGTTAGGACTGGTACCAGCTTGGGGCTCCAGGGCAGGGTGTAGGGAATTAGTGAGCTTCCTCCCAGAGGGGAAGGGTGGACACCAGCAGGGAGGAGCTCCAAGGGGCAGCTTCTAGCCCTTTAGTGGATTGGGGGTTTGACGAGAATCTTCAGGGCCAAGATCCCCATCAGTTAGAGTCTGATGCCTCGATTGGCCCTAATCCAGATATAGGACATAGGATTCTCATTTGTACTATGAAAGGAAATGTTTCCACTGTGAATGTTCTGAGTGTTGTTAGCAATCAGGGGCTCCATCCCACACACAGCAGCTTTGTCAGATCTTGGACTACAGGAAGTTTTTTTAAAAGTCCTTTAGTGTGCCTTTGATGCCGGATCTTGTAATTGGATCTTAGGTTTTAAAGGCTTGGCATTTCCACTGTGAGTCATAATTGTTCATTGACATAACTAATTTTATCACCTAATCTATTTATATTCCCAAGAAGATAACATGCGTTTCATGAACATTTTTAAAATTGCACTTATTTAAACAGATTCTATATTGCACGTTTTTTTGTTAGGGCATTCATCCATTTACCCATCTATCAAATGTTCATCTGCATCTCCTGTGTGCTGGGAACTGTGCCCCACAACCACACTGTGAGGCAGGGATCATTAGCCCCTTTTCACAAATGAGGCACATGGGACTCAGAGAGTATCTTGCCAAGGCCACAAAATAAGTGACTTAACCAGGCTATCACTAATTAAGACCTTGAAATCCTAATTGTGTCAAACTGCGCTCCTCTTGCCTCCTCAGCCTCGCAACTCCCCCAGCCCAATAATCCCCACACCTTCCCACTGTTTTGAAGGAGAAAATATTGGGGAAGTTATGATTTGGTATATGGGGCTGTGGAAGTCTATTGCCCAGAGTCAATTATTCTTTCATGTATTCATTCATTCTTTCAACACAAATCAGTGAGAACTGGCTAAACAGAGACACTTGACTTCAGCCCAGTGATGTATAGGTCCTAGTCACTCACATGCCAGGACACCTGGTTGCTCAATACTAAGTCACTCCTACCCTGAGGAAGGGGGAGTAAAGAAGGCGAACCAATAACAGGGGCTGGCCAGTGTTGTAGGAGAGGCCCCAAAGGAGTGAGAAGGAGGAAATTCCACCAATCTGAAATCAACTCTGAACTCAGGGTAGGAAGAGGAAAAGTCATCATTTCAAAAGCCCCTCTGCTCCCACTAATCTCATGAACTGTAGATTACAATGTTTTACACAGTGGCAAGACAGGGTATAAAACTATATCCTTGGAAGAAAGCATTGTGATGAGTGGAAACAGAGTCACTAATGTTGGCACAAGTCAAATCCTGGGCAGTCTCTCAGACAAATAGTTTGATCTCTTCTGGCCTTTGTTTTTTTTTTAATCTAGGAAACAGAGGGATGCTCCTCATCTCTCAGGGCTATTGAGCATAATAAATGAGATGGCATGTATAAAACTCTCAGTACAGTGCCTGGCATGTGGCAGCCACCTGCAAATTGGTATCTCAATTCTGTGGGGTCAATGTTTGGAGCAACTGATTCAGAGCAAAGGGGATTCAAAATTTGGGTCAAGAATTTAAGGGTTCACGTAGGCTAGAGATGAGTCTTTGCAAAGGCACCCTCTTTTCTCCAAAGGTGAAGATAAGATCCCACATGCCATCATGGAATTGGTCTAAATGGAAGTGGGGAGCTCTAATTTGAGAACAGTGATAGACCCGTCATGTGCCAGTGCTAATGATGACTGAAAGGGTGGTGGTTTAAGTGAACATGTTTTGGTTGGGTAGTTTAGGCTAAAGAAAACTAATACAATAAGGGAGATGGCATGGTGGACAGAAGCCTGGGCTTAGAGTCAGAAAACCAGGTTCAAATCCCAGCTTGACCTTCCAACAAGCTTTGAGACCCTGGACAAATCACCAAGCGTCCTGTCTTGTTTATGAGAATGATGGTCTTTAGTATTTGCCTCCTCTCTTTCATAGAACTGTTGTCAGAAAGAAGTAGTATAATGTAGAGGGGAGTGCTTTGCAATATAGTGTGACAAAGTGGTTAGGACAAGATATTTACATTTCTGTTAGAGCAATTATCAAAAATAGGCATTCATTCAGGCCTTCTACAGCTGTTTTCTAACCTGTAAAATTTCAGTAAGAGATAGATAAAAAAAAGAAATGGTGTCCACTAAAAGTTAAGAGTGATTCTACCAGTAAACAGGAAGCAGGAGGGTGGGACCGCTCTTCTTCCTACAGTCCTTGAAGAGCTACTGGACTCTTTAAACAATGTGCGTTTTGCAAAAGTAAATTCAAATTTGCTTTTTTGAAGTCTGAGAAAAGAGAAAATATAAAATATTCCTGATTCATTTTTCAAATGATCCTTATTTTCTCTCTATTCTGAGTCATTGGCATGTTCTATAATAAAATTGACCTTGGTCAATGAAAAAGAAGAAAATAAAAGAAAGGAAAAGAAAACAATCCCTGCCCTTGTGTAGTTCACGTTTCCTGGAATTACTCCCAGGTCTCTGCCTCTAGTGACTGGGTGGGTGAAAAGGGGTTGTCAATGAGATGGGACATGGGAAGAGCAGATGGTTTGGAGGGTATGCTAAGTTACATTTTAGAGGTGGTTCTTTTGAGATACTTGTGAGATGATGATCAGGCAGGGGAGGACTTGAGGCTGGAGCTCAGATGAGAGGTCTAGCCTGGTGGTAGTAACATATGGATGGTTCTAAATCTAAGGGAGATAGGGAGACCATCCAGGGCAAGCAAGTACAGTGGGAAGAAGGCTTGAGAATGAACTCAAGAAACTCAGCATGTAAGAGAAGGGCAGAGTGAGAGAGACAGAGGACTGGTCAGGGAGTTGGGAGAGCCAGAAGAGTAGTTTGTTATGGAAGCCATGAAAAAGTCAGCTCTAGAAAATAAGGAAGATTGGTCAGCGGTATCCAGCATAGATGCTGAGAGGATTTGGCTAGAGGCTTAGCAGGTGGCAGCTCTAGACTGCCAGGAAGGTTGCTTCTTGGGAAATTCACTGAACTTACCTAGCAAGGCCTGGAACTTTGCCTGCAGACTCAAAATCCACATGGCTTCCCCCGCCACACAAACCCAGACATTCGGGACCTCAGACAGACATAGACACACAGTCCCTCACAGTCTCAACCCCTGTCCCCCTTTACACACACACACACACACACACACACACACACACACTGGCTTTTCAGCCCCTCTTCTGGTCCTTCCACATTTTCCTCAATTCTAAACATTGGAGTGTCCAAGGCACAGACCTCTCCTCCTCTGGTTTACACTCACACCCGAGGTGATCTCATCCAGCCTCATGACTTTACATCCCATCTGTTCTCTGATAATTCTTAAGTTTATAGCACCATTCCAGACCTCTCCCCTCAATTCCAGACTCATTGTTATCTAATCACCTGCTTGACATGCCCACACGATTGCTAACAGGTATCTCAAACTCAGCATGTCCAAAACCAAGCTTCTGTTTTTTCTTCCCGAACTTGTTCCTCCTGCCGTCTGCCCCATCTGAATAAATGACCACTGCATTCTTCTAATTGCCCAGGTCAAAAAAAACAGAGCCAGTTTATCACACATCTGGGATTCCTTCTTTCCCACATCCAATCCATCAGCAAATCCTGTTTCTTCCTATAAAATATGTTCAGAATCCAACCTCATCTCACCATCTCCACCACTTCTCCCCTTGTCCAAGCCAAGGACAATAACTCTCCCGGGTTATTGCACTAGCCTCCTGGGTTATTGATACAGGTTTCCTTGTCTCTTTTCTTGGCCCCCTCTAGTTTATTCTCAACACAGCAGCCAGAGGGATCTTTTGAAAATATAACCCAGATCTGTTCAAAACCCACCAGTGGGAATTTAAATGTAACCACTATAAAATGGTTAAAATGGGAACATTTAAGTTATTTAGACACACACACATATTACCAAAATAAATTAAAAAAAAACTTGCCAGTTATCCCCACCTCAGAGTAAAAGCCAAAGTCCTAACCTTGACCTTCAATGCCCCACATGATTCTGCTCCTCTACTTTTCCCTTCCCTTCCTCATATCACTTTGTTCCACCATCCACTGTAATCCACTCTAACCATCCTTCCTCCTTTCTGGTTCTTGACCATGCCAAGACCCCTCCATCTCAGGATCTGCTTTTGTATTTGCTATTCCCTCTACCAGAAAGCCTCTTTCCTCAGATATCTACATGGCTTACTCCATCACTGTTCTCAGGTCCCTGCTCAAATGTCACATCACCAGAGATACATTCCCTGGTCATCTAGATAATAGAGTAACATCCTTCTGGACACTTCCATCCCATTGTCCGTTTTATTTTCTCTGTAGCTTTTATCATCATCTGGCATACTGCATATTTATTTGCTTATTTGTCCTTTGTCTGGCCCCCTCCACTAGAATGGAAACTCCAGGAAGGCAAAGACTATGTCCCCACCAGATGCTAGAATAGTGCCTGGTAAATAATGGTGCTCAATAAATATGTGTTGAATGAATGAATGAACTCTGGGAACAAGTAGATACTTGCTGACTTCAATGGAACTGGACTCCATTCTTGACCTTTGTGGGTCCCTGGACCCTGCTATCTTCCTTTCCAGGTATTCTAAGAATGAAGAAAGCATTTTCTAAATCAGCTATCAAGGTTGTTAGATGGAAAAATCTAAGGGAGGGAGTTAGGACCTCTAGAACACTGTGGAGTGCTTGAAGTGTGACAGCTGAATAGGTAACAGAACCTATACTGGTTATGTCTAGACTGGTAACAAATACTACTTTGAGTATGTAACATGGAGGCATGGTTGAGTGAAATAAGCCAGACACAAAGAGACAAATATTGCATGATTTCTCTTATATGAAATACTGAGATTAAGCATATTCAGAGAGACAGAGAACAGAAGAGTGGTCACCAGGGGATATTGCTTAATGGGTATGAGTTTCTACTTGGGGTGATGAAAATAGTCTGGAAATAGAAGTGGTAGAAAATGAAACAATATTGTCAATGTACTTCATATCACAGAATTATTCACTTAAAATTGGTTAAGATGATTTTTATTTTATGTCTATTTTGTCACAATTAAAATACTAATCAATTAAAACAAACAAAACACAAAGGCATGTTAAGAAAGAGAATTGCGGGCGGGCCACAGTGGCTCAGCAGGTAAGAATGCTTGCCTGCCATGCCCGAGGACCTGGGTTCGATTCCTGGTGCCTGCCCATGTTAAAAAAAAAAAAAAGAAAAAGAAAGAGAATTGGTTAGACAAGTAATGGCTGAACCAAGAAACCACTGGGGAGAGAGATAGGGACCAACCCTACGTCCCAGGTTCCATGGCCCTGGTGAGGAAACATCTGAAGGGAAGGATAGGTTTCTGCTATTCACTCAGTGGCCTTTTGCTTCCTGACTCACTCAACATCACCGTGACCAATTCACAGCTGGCATTTAGTTATGAAAACATAACTGATGAAAACATACCAGAGAAATCATGACCCTTCAAGTTTATCTCAAACACGGGTTCATCTCAAACTATGGGCAAATTTCCCTAGCGTAAAAGCAGGATACAGAGACTGAAACAAATGGCATGTGGCAAGTGACAGCAATTGATGGATGCACTGAAACAAGCATTCCACTTCCTCTCTGGAGACAGTGAAATTGCTGTAACCTTTACAAATGTAATTTGGTTGTTCATGTCAAAGTGTTTTTACCTACCTAGTCCTGGTAATTCTACTTCTTAGAATCTATCCTAAAGAAATTGTTCACAAATTGAGAAAGAGTTGCATGCATGTTTGTTGCCTCATTGTGTATAAGAGTTTAAAGATGGAAACATCCTAAATGTCCACCTCAAAGTCTAACATTAGGGGACTGGTTAAACAAATGACAGCATAACCATTCAGTGATATATTATGCAGTCTTTGCTAATGATTATCATAGCAGCACAAGAAAGAGCTTGTAATACGTCTCAAGTAAAAAAAGTCAGATACAAAATGATATAATTAAAACTGTGAAAAACTGTAAATAGTAAAAAAAATAGAAAAGAGTTGCAGAAAGATCTTATTAGTGATTGTGATGGAAGAATTGTAGGTCATTTTTTCCTTCTTTTTGTACATGTTCTAAGTTTTTAATTTTGTAGTTATATAACTTATTGAATAATGGTCCTTCAAAAATGCCATGTCCTAATCCTTGGAACCTCTATTACTTTACACGGCAAAAGTGATTTTGTAAATGTGACTTAAGTTAAAGATCTTGAGATGGAGAAATTATCCTGGACTATGTAGGTAGATTCAATGTGGTCACAAGGGTCCTAATAAGAGGGTGGCAGGAGGATGAGGGTCAGAGAGAGAGAGAGATTAGAAAATGTTACACTGCTGGCTTTAAAGGTAAAAAAAAAAAACAGACTATGGGTTAGAATGCAGTGACCTAAAAACTGGAAAAGGCAAGGAGATGGATTCTCCCCCGAAGCCTCCAGAAGGAAGACAGCCCTGCTGACACATTGATTTTAGCCCTGTGAGACTATTTTGGTCCAAAATGACATCCAGAACTGTGAGTTAATACCTTTGTGTTGCTTTAAGCCACTTAGTTTGTGGTAATTTGTTATAGCAGCAATAAGAAACTAATACAACTTGTATAACAAAATAAATTAATTTTCAAAAGTGCTGGCTATTACAGCAGTGTATTATCAAATACAGTGGATTAATTATATACATATATTTTTATGCTTAGGCCCATGATGTTTCTCCTTTGGATTAGGAAGAAGATTGATTTGTAGTATTGGCTTTGCAGGGGGCAGATCGGAGTTTGCATCTCAGCCCCTCATTTGTTGGCCGTGTGACCTCAGGCAAGTTTCTTAAAAACTTCTCTGATTCCCAGATCTATATATATGTGGGCCCTGAGATATGATCATTCTCAGCTGCAGTGGACCCCAAGAGGATATTCCCCCATTGCTTCTTAAATGAATATTTTGAAAGTATAAAATAATATTACAAACAGAATCGAAAATGAGAGAAAAACTCCCATAATGCATTCACGCTATCACAGTAACACTTTTGAACATTTCATTCCAAATTTTTTTTCAGTTCCAGTAAGTCTTTATTTATTTGTTGTATTATCCCAGGGAAAAGCGGGGAAGGGAAAAGGGAGAGCATGTTACAAAATAATATCAGAAGGGAAAATAACCAGTATAAAATCAACCATCAAAAAACATTGGTGATAGGGTCACCAGTGCCCAAGGGGGCTCAGTCTTCTGTAGTTCAGGAATGAGGGGAAGGGATTAGGGAAAGACAGGTATACACTTTCCTACCCTCTCTTCCTCCCTATAAATTCAAGATTCCGTACAAACACTTTGGTTTCTAGTAGTAAACATAGAGTTACATTCTTCCATCTCTTATTAAACAATTTTGTGACCACTTTGACGTAAGTTTCTTGCAACTGCATAAAAATTCCTGAGTGATTTGAATATACATTCATCTTCCCTTTTTGATCTCTCACCTCCACTCTCTACATGGAAATACCCCCACCCCATTGTTTCTCTCTGTCCTAGGATTGCTGATTTGGTTTGGTCAATCCAAGTACAGCAATGTTAATCTTTTGGCATGAATCACATAGAGGAATGGTCTTAACTCAAAAGGTTGGGAATGAGGGATGGAGTGTTCTTAGGTTCTTCAGGTTTCTTGCAAAAGTCATTGAGGAGTTGTGGAGATACCCTTCTGTGCTTCTGCATGTTCTTCCCCTTTGGCCACCCCTCACTCCCACTACAAAACACCCTACCAGGTCCACTGACATGGATAGATTCCAGGCCCTTGGCAGACTTCTTAAAGGTGAACTCCACTGCCTCACCCTCCTTCAGATTCTGGAAACCCTCCATGTATAGTTTACTCTGATGCACAAAGACATCCACTGGGGGGTGGACCGCGACCCTGGTGTGGGCCATCATGGACAGGAAACTGAAACCCATCCTCACGTTGAAACACTTACAGATGCCAGCACCTGGCAGCAACTGCGGCTCCTCTGCCTCCCCGGCCACATTCTTGGTGCTTCCTCTACTGCCTTGGTGCAGCCACCTGCAAACTGCTGGTTGGACACGGAGCCCATGGTCATCACTGAGCCCGCGGTCCTGAGCCCCTAGTAGGGTGGTTGCTGGCCCCAGAGAAGTCCAGCAGCAAAGAGGTGGTTTGGAGAAGAGGCAGCTACATCTTCCCTGGCACCACAAATATTTAGTCAGAACTCTTGGTTGCAGCTTATAGAAACCCAAGTCACAACTTAAGTGAAAAAAGTATATTTCTTGGTTCAAAAAATGGAAAGTCTAAGAGTATGTTGACTTTTCGAATAGCTAGATTCATGTGCTTAAATACTGTTGTTGGGACCCTACATCTCTCCATGACTTGGCTTTGCTTCTTTCTGTATAGCTTCGTTCTCCAGGGGGTTCTCTTCATGTAGTGGAAAGAATGGCTAACAGCGTAGTGAGGCTTCTATGGTACTTTATAGCTTTCAATCCCAGAGGAAGGCACATATCACATATCATGCCGAGACACTGGCCTTGTATGGGTCACATGTCCACCTCCTGGTTGAATCATTGTGGGTGAGGGAAAGGGGCACCATGATTGTCTGAGCCTGGGTCATGTGCCCATTGATGGAGCCAGGGATTGGGAGGAACAACACAATTTCCATGCAGTCAGAAGGAAGGGCAGCTCCTTGACTGGAAAAGAAGGGTGTTGAGTATAGGAATCATTCTTTATCCATATTTTATGTCACGAATAATTTGTGTATTACTCCTTAGTCTCCATAATTCTCATTTTAATGGATTAAGAATTACTAAATCATCATGCTTGCATAACCATTGTTAACTATTTGTGGCTACTTAGTTTTTTAAATTCTTCTATTATAAATAATGCTGTAATGAACATCTTTGTGTATATAACTTTCTCTATAGTTTAATTATTTCTGTAAGATAGATTCCCTGAAGAGAGGTTGCTGAGTTAAAGGTGAGAATAATGATTCATTTTGTCAAATTGCTTTCCAGAGGGTTGCACCAATGTACAGGGAATGGTAGAGCCTCTGAGGCTGAGATGTAGAGTTGTACTCACTATTGGGCCTTGCAAACTTAAATGGGTTGAAAGAGTATCACAAACTGGTGTGTCCTGAGGCTATGATTAAAGCAACAAACAGGAGATATACTTACCCTGTTTAAAACTGAGATAATGGTCAAATTTGCTTGTAGTTAGGAAGATGTAAATTAGAGCAGTTAAGATACTGTTTTTCATCCATCATATTGGCAAAGCTTGAAAAGACTGAAAATATGCAGAGCTTGTGAGACTGGGGGAACAGGCACCTTCAGTTCAGATGATAGATGAATTATTACAACTTTTTGGGAAAGAAATCCGGCCATAGAAATTAAAAATTTTCAATACATATAGATTTTGATCTCAGAATCCCATTCTTGTGAATCTGTCCCATAAAATGAAAGAACCAGATCTGTTTCCTGATGGTGCCAGTTTCGTCTGCTTTCACAAGTTACAGTTTCCTGCATGAATGAGGACCATCATGAGTCTTTGGCCTTCTCTCTACAAGGTGCCATGCTGATCTTTGAAACAACAAAGCATTTAATGTGGACTATGGCAGAGACAGTTGTCTCCAATAGCTATTTCCCCCTTCTTCCTTTTGGTAATAGATCCCACAGAACTTATGACCACCCAGCTAGAGACCACATCACCCAGCCTCACTTACAGCTAAGTGTTGAATTTGATTAAGTTTTGGCCAATCAAATGTGAGTGATGCCTGTAACTTCTGCAGGTAGACTACTCAAACTTGCTCATCTGGACACTTTGCACTTTGAGAGATACTAGTGAATATCTGCTGTCTCCTAAACTGAGAAGATACAAGATTCAGGACCACAGGATGGCTGCTTTCTGCCACAGGAACACAGAAACAGGGAGAGGTGGTTTGAAGAGAGAAGAGAATGGAGCAGATGCAAAACAAAAGAGACAACGATCCCAGGGTACCTTAGAGCAATTACTCTTGTCCTTGAGTCCTTTTACTAAATTCCCCATTTTTCAGCTATTTGCAGGAAAAAGCACCTTCCCAAAGAGAGTCCTCCAGAATAATCCTTTCTATTTAATTTGATAGCCAATAAGATGTGGCAGGAAAATTTATTGAGATGTTGTGTTTTGCTTTTGTTGCTATGGAAGAATTAGAAAGAAAAACAACCATTTGTTTATTTATTCTTAGGATTTTCCCTCCTTGTTCTGTGAAGGTAGTCAGGCCCTGGGTTTCCTGTCTCAGAGGTAGTTTGGAATGCACAATCGAGAGCAGAAGTTACAAAAGGCAGCCTACTGTCCTAGGTTTGGTTTCCAAAAGTTTGAGCTTCTGGGGAGGATTATTGTGTGGGCACAAAGGAAGTATTTTAGGGTGGGGTAGGTGGAAGCAGTGAGAGTGAAGGGAGAATCGTTGTGATAAGAAGGAGCTAATCATTTGTGAATTCTGTGGTTTGGGGGATGTGTACCCTAACCTGGCTAGTCCCAGGGAGATGGCAGGATCTCAGAGGGGATGAGAGCCCTGGTACATCTAGAGAGACTGGACTTTAGGTCTCAAAGTGACCACAAGATTGTTTAGTAGGAGACGGAAGAGTCTACCTCCATGTTTACTGCTAGAAACCAAAGCTTTGTGTGGAATCTTGAATTTATGAGACAGCCACTGACTGATTTCAAGAGACTGATAGGTTTGGAAAATGAACAGATCAGCGGTTACCAGAGACTGGCAGCCAGAGGAGGCTTCCCTAACATCTTGCTGGGCATGAAGCCTTTGGGGCCTTTGCATAACCCAGGGTAAACTAGTGTTCTAGTTTTTATACATGAGGATTCACAGGTATATAGTTTATTTGGGAGGTGACCCTAAGAAACTCCAGAAGTGGAGTGAGGACTCGAGACGGAAAAAAGCGGGTAGCCAAAAAAGGATGTGTTAAGCCAGTAGCTGAACTTAATTCCACTGGGGAACTCTGGAAGTCAATGGAAAACACACATTTCTGAGTTATACCACCTGAGGTTTCGGAGGATCTAGGCATTTATAATACCAGTCCAGTTAATATTTGTTGAAGATGCTCCCAGGGACCATTGACCCTCAGGTTCTTCCATCTGCTTTGCACTAGAGCTGAGCAGGCTCCAACTGCCAGAGAGAACCTGGGAGCAGGTAGAAGTCAGGCTGCTTTGAACAACACTTGGCAGCCCCATCAGTCACCAGAAGTCTCTGCTAGGTGGGAAAGAAGCCCAAATAATGACTGAACTTAAATTTCCCACCCTACCAACAGGTTAGGGGACCCAAATCAGATTTTATTTGAATAAATAAATATAAAAAAATAGGGCATCTTATTCTTATCCTCAAGTTTGTGGAGTGAGATTGCTCATGTAGGCTGAGTGGCAGATCGGGGCTCCTTACACTTCGTCTCCACTAGACTTTAAGCATTTTGAGGTCTGGGGAGTCTTGTTCATCTTTGTGTCCCCCCACTCCTTTATCTGTACTATGCCTTGTGCACTGTAGAATTGTGTCATTGTGTTTGGAATGAAACAGACTTTTACATAATATTATTTCACTAAAACTTCTCCTTATAGGACTCATGCCCTTGTTAAAACTTTGAACAATTCCTTTCTTCCTGTCTTAAAAGAAATGTAAGTTCCCTGGAAACCACAGATGCTTTTTTCCCCTGAGGCTCTCAAAGCACTTCTTAATTAAGCCGCCGAACATCTGGTAGATCAGAAACCTATGGATTTCATTTTCTTTTATCACAGTTGTTATAGATGCTGTTAAAGTAAAGCAGTAACTATGTGCCTTTTTCCTTAGGCAAGGCTGGTGTGATGTGGTATGGTGTGTGGAGCTTCTTAAAGCAAAAATGACTGACTCCAATATCAAGGAGAGAGCACAGGTACAAATCAGAGCTGACACAAATACTGATGTGAACATTTATGGATCACTCTTCCCTTTAGGTGTCTGATCCCAGGCTCACACCCATACGCTCCAGGGAAGGGACACTGCCTGAGGGAAGAAGGGAGGATCAGTGTTCCAGAAGCCTCATTTTTCTAGTAGAATCTTCATTTCTTTCTTCTCCAGGAAGTTGTGCGCTCTCTGTGTTTGTCATCATCTGTCTGCCAACTGTTGGTACCAGATTCTTTGTTTGGGCAGGTAGCTCCAGTAGATATCTCCTGGAGGATCTCCGTATCTCCAGGAGATGCTATCATAGATCCCTCTGAGATTTAGCTGGGTGTGGCCATCTGAGTAAAGTTCTGACCAATGAGATGTGAATGAAAGAGATGTTTGCTACTTCCAGGTCACGTCCTTGAAAAAAAAAATGCTGTTTATCCTCCATTTCCTCTTTCCCTCTTCTCACAAGTTGGGAAATGGCAACAATTGAAGCCTCGGATCTAGGTATGAAAGCCATGTTTTGAGGTTGGCAGAAATCACCAGCCCTGTGTCATCTATGTTTAGACTGTCAATCAAGAAAAAAGCAAACTCTTATATCTTAATCATATATTAGGGATCTCTTTTTTTATGGCAATTTAGCCTGTATCCTATACATTGGCCTTCTTTTTTTTTTTTTCATTACACTGTTACACTGTTTCCATTTGGAAACCATGCCTCTCTCCTCCTATGTCAATCACAGTATCTCACCCAACATATTACAGGGGTGATCCTCCCATCTGGATCTGATCATTAAAATAGCCCATCACCCTCTTAACAATGACTGGTTAAAATGAGCATATGACCTACGCAAAGTCAATCAGAATCCTTCCCTGAGTTTTGATACATGGATCCTGAGAGAGATTTGGCTCCTTCTGGGATCAAGAGTTATTCGGTATCAGGGAGTTACCAAAGATTCTAAGGTCATCTCAAAAGGACTTGGGAGCCAACTTGAAGAGGCTCCCCAGTGGCCAAAAATGGGACAATTTGAATCTCAATAATAAATATGTTTAAATTCATGGATTCATAATGATATTAAAAAAGAATTAGTCTACCCATGCAGTAATAACACTGAATGTTAATGGATTAAACTCTCCAATCAAAAGACATAGTCTGGCAGAATGGATTAAAAAACAGGACCCATCTATATGTTGTCTCTACTCAAAGGACACGAGACCAAGGACACAAATGGACATTTGCACACCAATGTTTATAGCAGCATTATTAACAATTACCAAGAGATGGAAACAGCCAAAATGTCCATCAACAGACAGCTGGCTAAACAAACTGTGACATTTACCTAAGATGGAATATTATGCAGCTGTAAGACAGAATAAAGTTATGAAGTATATAACAACATGAATGGACCTTAAGGACATTATGCTGAGTGTGATTAGCCAGAAACAAAAGGACAAATACTGTATGGTCTCACTGATATGAACTGACATTAGTGAATAAACTTGGAATATTTCCTTGGTAACAGAGAGCATCAGGAGATAGAAATAGGGTAAGATATTGTGTAATTGGAGCTGAAGGGATACAGATTGTGCAACAGGACTGAATATAAAAACTCAGAAATTGACAGCACAATATTACCTAACTGTAATACAATTATGTTAAAACACTGAATGAAACTGCATATGAGAATGATAGAGGGAGGAGGGCTGGGGCATAAATGAAATCACAAAGAAAGATAGATGATAAAGATTGAGATGGTGTAATCTAGGAATGCCTGGAGTGTATAGTGATAGTGACTAAATGTACAAATTAAAAAAATGTTTTTGCATGAGGAAGAACAAAAGAATGTCATTACTGCAGTGTGCTGAAAATAGATGGTACTTAAT
>PVIY010030214.1:0-31207 GCA_004026745.1 Myrmecophaga tridactyla
CAAAATCAAAATTATCTAAATAATTTCTACAGTAGCTAAATTTTTACCAAAATGTAGATATATGTATAATTTTAAAGTTTAAAGATTCAAAAGTCTTTCTTCCAATTATTACTATCATGTTATGATTCAGCAAAAGAAATAACTGTAGCTGGATACTAAAGATTTAGGAAGCAAGAGAAATACAACTACACAATTCCAGGATTGAGGCAGCCACTGGCACATTGTGGTGCAAAAAGTTAAAGGCTTATAGCCAAGCAGGTAGGACATTGCATCTAGAATACCAATTAGTTGGCAGTTGGGTAACAGTGGGAGAAGAGGAAGAAGTAAGGACAATGCAATTTCTGGTCCTAGATTATACGCATGAACTCAAGCACTGGGTTATTCATCTGTTCCCTCAGATTTTTCTCTTTCTCTTGTTTCCTTAAAATCCTCCGGTAAATAAGATGACATTCACTTACTTAAATCTTCTTTGATTTCTTTCATTAGTGTTTTCTACTTTCAGCAAACAGATCTTACATACTTTTGCTAGCTTTGTACCTAAGTATTTCATGTTTTTTGGTGCTATTGTAACTGATCATTTTTATTTAAGCTTCTAAAGGTTTATTCATAGTATATGACATTATGTTTGATTTTCGTATAGTGATTATTTTAGTTTCCTTGGCTACTCAAGCAAATGCATATAATGGGTTAGCTTAAACAATGGGATTTATTTGCTCATGATTTTGAGGTTAGGAAAAAGCCCAAATGAAGACATCATCAAAGCAATGCTTTCTCCCCAAAGACTCTGGTGTTCCAGGGCTGGCAGCACCTTTGTCCTTAGCTTGTCACATGGCAAGGGACATGGCTGCATTTCCTGGTCTGTCTCTTCTCTTCTGTTTTCTTCTGATGTTCAAAACTTCTGGCTGATCCCTTTGGCTTTACCTCCTTCTGTCTCAATTTTATTCTGCTTATAAACGACTCCAGTAATGGAACAAAGGCCCATCCTGATTGAGGTGAGCCACACCTTACTGAAGTAACCTCATCAAAAACTCCTGTTTAGAATGGGCACACACCCACAGAAATGGATCATGTTAACGAACATGTTTTGTTTTGTTTTTCTTGAGTACACACAGCTCCAAACAGTCACAATGACTTCATATTCTGCAACCCTAAATTCACTAGGTTCTAATGGTTTATTTTGCAGATTATTTGGCAGTTTTCATAAAGATTATCATATTGTATATGAATTGGGACAGTTTTATTTCTTCCTTTCTAATCTGCATTACTTTTGTTTCTTTTCCTTGCCTGTTGTAAGGACTTCCAAAATCATGTTGCATAGGAGTGCTGACAGTGGACATCCTTGCCTTCCTTGTTATTCATCTTAGGGGAAAGCATTTACCTATTATACTTAATTTCACCATTAATAAGATATTAGCCATGTATATTAATTTTTGTTAAATGTTTTTCTCTGCATCTACTGAGATTATCATACGGTTTTCATATTTAGTCTGTTGACATGGTTAATTAAATTGGTTGATTCTCAAATGTTGAAATAGCCTTGAATTCCTGAGATAAACCTGACTTGGTTACGAAGTGAGCATTCCTGGAGTTGATATACTATTATTTGTTTAATGATTGTTGCATTTTGTTTTGGCCTATAGCTTTCTTTCCTTGTAATATATTTGTCTGGTTTTGGTGTCAAAGTATAGGTGAACTAAAAAAATGAGTCAGGAAGTACTTCCTGATCTTCAATATTCTGGAAGATTTTGTGAAGAATTAATATAATCCCTACCATAAATATTTGGTAGAATTCATCAGTGATGCCATCAAGGTATGGATTTTACTAAATTGGAATGTTTTGTGGTATAAAACTAATTTATTTAAGAGATATAAGACTATTGAGATGAACTATTTCTTCTTAAGCCTTTGCTCTTTTGATTTTCAAAGATTGTGTCCATTTCATCTAAGTAGTAAAGTTTATGGGCACAGAATTGTTCGTAGTATTTTCTTAATATCCTTTTAATGGCTGTAGGGTACGTCTTTAATTCCCGATAATGTAATCTGTGACTTCGTGTTCCCTTAAATTGAGGGTTAAATGGTTGACCTGTGATGTTGACTCACTGATGGGTTCAAGAAAAATTATGAATTATCTGGTCAAGTTGGAAGCAATGCTATTTCCAGCTTTCTGCATCGTAAACTGATGTTGGAAACCTCAAGTAATATATTTTAGGTAAACATTGTGGTAAGATCATAATTAAAAGCTAAGAAATGATTATACAAAATTCAAGATTATGATCATCTGCGCAATGTGGGTATAACAGGGATCTTCAACGATAGTGATGATGGTCTATTTTTTAAGGTAAGTTATGCACACATGGGTGTTCATTATACTATTATTTTTAAAACATATACATACTAATAGAATATATTATACATATGATATTTTTACAATCAAAAAGTCAATTCATCCCCCAAGGGCAGACTTATACCTTGTTTGCCTTTGTATCCAGGCACCCAGCCCAGATTAAACATTCAATAGAGCTGAGTCTACATTTCATTTTTTAATCTTTGAACAATCCAGTTTTACACTATACAACAACAGCCCTAAACTGCCTTTTATGCCACATTCTTATATTTAGCTGACAAAACAGTATTTTGATCTATCTCATTTTGGTCTAGCAAAAGCAATTTTGTTTAAGCAATGTCATCTGTAACTGACTGGAACTGGATCTGTTCGATTATTTCACTGAAATGGTCTTTAGAGCTTTAACTATTACGCTGAGTTACAAGGAAGGAGGGTAGGAGCAAGAAAGTGGATAGGTTTTCAAGTTATGCTCCTGCTCCAACCAAAACAGGACTTCTGGGGAACATGTTAAGTAGCATTTGAAAGCTACTTTTTTGTTGTATTTTCCCATATTATTTTATAAAAATTAGTCATAATAGAAAGATAAATGTGCCAAAAAGAAGTAATAGATTTCTTATATTTTGTACACAGAGACAAATAGGCATTACTAAATATGGTAAAAACAGCTAATATTTGGGTTTAATGTTTAATTATGAAAGAAATAAAATTTACAAAATCCTAGAAATGTAGAAATGTACTGTAGAAGACTATCTAAAAGTCAAAGAGTAATTTGGAGTTTTATATTTTTTAAAGATCTTTCTTAACAGAAACCTTGTAACATGTAATGTTAGCTTGTTTTTTACACATCTAAAGACTGTTAAGGTTTTCAGGAATACATCTTACAGATGTTTTAGAATAACCAAATGAATCTTTGTAGAGGGGCTCTACATTTTAGAGTGAAAAGAGACTGGGCTCTGGAATCAAATATATTGTGTTTAAAAGATGGTTTCCTGACTTCAAGTTGACCAAGATGGTGACATAAGATGCTCCAATGTGCCAGGCCCCCACAGAGTCTTGGAATAACTAGCAAGAACTGGCAGAGCCATTGTCCTCAAAACTCTGGAAAACAGTTAAAGGATTTCAATAACTGGGCAATTGCCAAATCAAGAAAAAGCTGCTTGAAAAATGGTAGGTAAAGCTCATGGTGTCCTTGGAAGCCCCCGCCAACCCTTCCCCAGCATGGCATGGAGCCAGCTAGCACTCCCACTGCAGGTCGCTGACTCTTTTCCAAAAGGAGCAGAGAAAACCCTGTATACATGTAGGTGCCTGTATATCAGTGCCTATCTATCAGATAGAAACCTGAAAGACTGAGCCAAGAAATTTGTCTCAGGCTCACCCTCCCAGAATTTTTCCTGAAGGCAGCTTACAGAAGGATAAAGCACGATAAGAAATAACTAAGTCAAAGTGTCCAGGAGGAAAGGACATCTGCATTCAGTCATACAATAGAGCAAAATAGGAGGAGATGAAAGTCTATTTCAAAAGGAGTAGAGGGGGCATTCAAATTCCTGTACATGAGGGAATTTCCAAAGCCATAAGCAAGCCCAAGTGCAGAACAGGAAGCAGAATTTACCCAGGCTCAGAGGAGACAGAGAACCTTGTACTTCGCATTCACCTCAGGCTGATTTTTTTAATACCAAGGCTAAGCTGTGAAGGAGACCTCCAGCCAAAGCTTAGCCAATATGGAAAAAAACTATCAAAGATACTTTTTGTGGGTGGGCCACGGTGGCTCAGCAGGCAGACTTCTCGCCTGCCATGCTGGAGAACCGGGTTCTATTCCCAGTGCCTGCCCACGCAAAAAAGATACTTTTTGTTTTTGTTTGTTTGCTTTTCTTTCCTCCTAGCATTCAGGGAAATCTCTGACATATCGCTAGCTGGATATAAACTTCAAGCAGAAGACAGCTCAGGGAACTAAATCCTAGAGTTAACACATTAAACTATTAAAATGTACAGTATGTAACAAAAGACTACAAGACAAAGAAATGGGAAGTAATGGCCCATCCAAAAGAAAAAGATAAAAATCTAGAAACCATCAATAAAGAGGGCCAGATTTTTTTAAATTGTTTTTTAAACATAACAACATATAAGCACGAACATTCTTACCGTATGATCATTCTATTCTTGGTATATCATCAATAACTCACAATATCATCACATAGTTGTATATTCATCACCATGATCATTTCTTAGAACATTTGCATCAATTCAGAAAAAGAAATAAAAAGATAAAAAGGAAAAACTCATACATACCATACCCCTTGCCCCTCCCTCTCATTGACTGCTAGTATTTCTATCTATCCAATATATTTTAGCCTCTGTTTCCCCAATTTGTTTCTATACCCCTTATAACTCCCTTTCATTGATCACTAGCATTTCAATCTACTAAATTTTATTTTAACATTTGTTCCCCCTATTATTTATTTATTTTTAAGTAATATGTTTTACTCATCTGTCCATACTGTAGATTAAAAAGAGTATCAGACATAAGGTTTTCACAATCACACAAGGACCAGACTTCTTACAAAGTCAAAAGACAAAGACATTTTTAAAAGTACTCAATAAGTCCAAGGAGATAAAGGAAAACATGGAGAAAGACTAAAGGATATCAGAAAAACAATGAAAGGGAACATTCATTGAAGGGAGATAAGTAAAAAAGGAAACATGGGCTTGTTAAAGTATATCCAGTTGCAGCTGTAGTCTGTCAGTAGAATTATCAGGTTTTTTAAGTACACTGCATTTAGAGAATATCTACATTTGCAAAGATCTCTTGATTTATTACACCCAGCAATTCAGCTACTAAAGTAGTCATTTCAGGTCTGTCCACAGTTTCTATTTTGATAAGCAAAACTAAACATGCTACCAGGTTCAAAATGTCATTCCCACTGGAGAGCTAAAATAAGGTTTATACCTGCCTACTTTAAAAATTAGATTATTTTTAAAGTGTGTTGTTTTTCTGCAATGTCCAGGTAGATCTTGACAAAACTCAGTAACACAGCTTTTATTTTCACAATGGAGTTGTTATTTAATTAATCCATAAGGGCTAGGTTTGCTGCAATTACCTCTGACTTTACCCAGCACTCTCCTTGAGGTCAAAATCAGCATTTTGTAACATTTCCCCTCTTCATTCCCTCATTATGATCCAAATTCTAAAGGATTAGTGATGTCAGGGACATGCAAAGGAAGTTATTTAGCACACCTCAGTAAAACTTTCAAATTCTCCTCCTTAGATCTCTATTGTCTTCCCTTCAAAAATTCTCCTTCCACTACCAGAACCCTTATGTCTACCTTCCCTTGCACCTCCCTCTATTCTCACAAGCATTTCTCAATTTGGATAATTAAGTCAACAAAACAAAGTTCTCTAGAGATCTTCCTTACCCTCTTGTTCTGAGAAAAGCAGTTCTATAATTGTAAGAAGGTGGTGGGTGCAGGAAGAGAAGGTTCTTGCCCCTCCACCCCAAGCAATTTATCAATTTTACTGAACAAAGCAAATGCCTTTGGACATGACTTAGCATGCTACAGCAAAACTTTAAAATCCTTATCCTTAGAGCTCTCTGTGGACAGAGGGAGAAAGATGGGGCAAGAGGGAAATAAGGAACAGGGATATTCAACTTATAAAAGAATGAATAAAAATCAGTATCTGCTATAGAAGAGAAGATAACTGCCTTTTCATGTCCTATCAAACTGCTCACATAAACCAGCCTTTGGCAACCACTATTGTTTTTAAACCCCATAGTTTTGCACTTGAAAGTATGTCATGTAAGTGAATTAATAGAGTTTGTAGTATTTTAGTCTGACTTTTCTCATTTACCATAATGCATTTGAAATTCATCCATGTTATTGCATTTTCAGTGGTCTGTTTCCTTGTGTTACTGAGTAATATAAAGTTATATATAGTGTATCAGTTAATTATTGAAGAACATTTGATTTGCCTCCAGGTTTTAGGCAATCTGACATCTCTGTCCTTTAACTGGTACAGTTAGACCATTTACATTTGATGTAATTATTGATAAGGTTGGATTAAAATCTACCATACTGATATTTGTTCCATCTGTTCTTTGTTCTCTTATGCTTCTTTTCTGCCTTCTTTTAGATCAACTGTAATTGTTATGAGTGCATTTATCTCCACTTTAGCTTATTATTTATATATCTCTAAATTTTTAGTGGTCTCTTTAGGGTTTATAAGATACATCTTTAATAAAGCACAATCTATCTTCAGATAACATTATACCACTTATGTAGTTTACAAACCTTATTCCCAGTTCCTCTTCTGATCTTTTTTTCCTTTGTTGTCATATGTCTTAGTTTTACACATGCTATAAACCCTCAACATATTGCTACTATTTTTGCTCTACATGGTCAATTCTATTTTAGAATAATGTAAAATAAGGAAAAATGTCTTCTATGTTTACCTTCATTTTAGGAAATCTTTGGGCTTTGTGTGTGTGTGTGTGTGTAGATCCACAAGTATCATCTTCCTTACACTTGAACATTTTCTCTCATGATGAATTCTCTCATTTGTCTGAAATTTTTTTTATTTCTCCTTCACTTATTAAAGATATTTTACTGGATATAGAATTCTAGGTTGACAGGTTTTTTTTTCTCTCAGCATTTTAATAAAATTATTTCCTTGTTTAGGGCTTACAGTTTCTAAAGGAAGTCTATTATAATTCTTACCTTTGTCCCTTTGTATTTAGTGTGTCTTTTCCTTTCTTTTAATAGCTGTTTTTAATATTTTCTTTTTATCCTTGATTGTCAGATGTTTGAATGTGTTGTGTCCAAGTGTGATTTTTGCGTATACACCGAGGGTGGTTCTTCAATCCTTATGGAGCTGTGGTTTCATGTATTTTATTACTCATGACCAGTACGTCATCATATATTTATTGTCCCTCATTCTCTTTTTTTTCCCCTCTGGAGAATCTATTTAAACCAGTGTTAGACTATTTGAACATCATATAATAACTCTCAGATGCTCTTTTTTTAGTAACCCCACTCTGTTTTCTCCTTGCATTTCAGTTTGAGTAATTTCTATTGATCTATATTCAAATCCACTAACTCTTTTCTCACCTGTATGGAGTCTATTGATGAGCGTGATGAAGGCACTCTTTGTCTTTCTACCTTTTATTTCTAGTATTTTCATTTGATTCTCATACTTTCCATCCCCCTTTGCTAAAATTCCCAGTCTGTTACAGCAGGCTGTTTAACTCTTCCATACTGGAGCATTTGACATATTAGTGATACTTATTTTTATAATCCCTTTCTGATAATTCTAATATCTGGATTATCTCTGAGTTTGCATTTATTGATGGCTTTGTCATATTAAAGTGGGCTTTTTCCCTTGATATTTTTGTGTGTTTCTTATGTTTTTATTACTAGACATAGTATATAGTACAGTAGATATAGAGGTAAATTTATTCCTGGAAATGGGTACATCTTTTCCTCCACTAGTCTATTATTGTAGGTAGTTTTAGTCATCCTAGTGAGAGGCTAGTTTTATTTTCATTGTTGCTCTGGTAAAAGTCAGTATACCGCTAGCTTCAAATTCCTCTGGGCTTCCATGTGCTTAGGGTGGGGGGTTTGCTGGAGATTTTTCTCAATGTTTCTGCTCTACCTTCAGCTTTAGGTCTTCCCTGAACATGTGTGCCTCAGAAAGGGTATGTCTCCATGCTCTCCCCTCACTCCCCAGTCTAGAGTTCTTGGTAGGCTGGTGAGGGGGAGTTAGATAGCAAGCGGTTTTTCTCTCTATTCTGGTTCAGCTTCAGTCTTAGTAAAGCCCATGTTTTCCTGGGTCTTGGGGGTGACTTGGGAGTGAGGATTTTTCAGTGAACTGCCCCTCCCTGTTGTAGGAAACTTCGAAATGTTAGGATCGAGATGGTTTCTTCGCACCAAAAAATGTTTTTATAATAAAATTATGCAAGTCTGAATTAGGTAATATTTTACTTCAAAAATTTGTGAGGCAACATCAAATCCTACTATATGCAGTCAGACAAAATAAACATCTTCATACTTTAAAGTTTAAAATAGTTCTCAATACTTAGTGGTTAAGTAAAATTATGTTGTTATTACAGCTCTCTTGATTTACAAAGTTTAGCTTGTACTGGAAAATTTCAAAGAAAAGAAAATACAATGAGGCATAGATTTCCTTTGATTTATTTCCCTTGCTAAATATGTCCTTTAGTCCTGTAATGGCTCTCTGGCTTAAGGAGAGCAGCAAGAGTAAAATTGAAGCTATGCCTCTGTCAAATGACATTATTCACTCCATAAAATACTCAGAGTTTCTTACATTTCCTCTAATATTTTGTGGTACATCATGGAGAAAATGGCCATTACACAATTTCTTCAGCATAGATCTAGATGAAATCTGACTCTATCTACCTATGAAGTCAGCACCTAGTTTTCGATCATTGTTTGCTCATTGATGCCATCATCATCATGCCCAAGGCATCATCACCTCTGAACTGGCCTAAAACAATGGTCTCTATTTTTTTTTTTTTTTATTTCATTCTTCAGATTCTAGGTTCATTCTCCAAATGGTAGCGATGCAGATGTTTAAAAAAAAAATTAACGTTACCTGAGATCTTTTTCTGATTTAAACTCTTCAGCGGCTTCCCCTTACATTTAGAAGAAAACCTAAGCTTCACATAGAGTCCTAAATAATCTGGCACCTGCCTACTCATCCAGCTTCAGTTCATTCCACTTGTGCACTGTGCTCCTTGCTTCCTATGCTCCAGCTACTGGGGCCTTCAGTCTGCTAATTGAATACATCAATCTGATTCTAACTTCAGGGATATTGACTGCTATTCCCTCTACCCAAAATGGATGATAATTTCCTCTCTTTATTTGTTTTAAATTGCGTGCCCTTCCCACAAAAATATAAGCTTCATTAGAATAGGGATCTTGGGACTACTATATCCTAAGTCTACTGGATATAGTAGTGCTTGGCCTATTGTAAGAGTACAATAAATATTTGTGGAATGAATGAATAGGTGAATGAATGAACAAATAGGTGGCAGTTCTGCTATCTGACCTCATCATGACTTTCTAACCCCTTGACTTAGAGTGAGCCTTTTGCCTCTTCCAATTCCCTTGACCAGAAGCATTACTTCTCTATCTCTGTGCCTAGCTCGAACCTATTTACCCTTCAGTTTTCAAATAAAATGAGCAAATGAATTTCATTCATCCTTTGCTTACTTGACAGAGTTTTTGTGGAGAGCAGCATAAAAATTAAGTTAATATTTTGAATTATAACCTAGTCTATAATATCAATTGTGAATATTAAGTGCAAGTATGTCTTTAAGTATCCAGCGTCTGGTAGAGAGATACTCCATAAGTATTACCTCACTTCCTGCTTTCTTTCCCCACCTGACCAGAGAGCATACATATCTCCCAAATCTTTGTTAAGACAGTGCACATAAAATTCCCTTGAAATTTTTTGAGAAATATGACCAGATAAAGAGTTAGAAGAACTGGTTTTCACTTCTTCTTTATTTGCTGACTCTTGCGCATCTGATAAGGATAATTAATTTCTCTTTTGAAGTTTGTAATAAGGCAATTATTTAATACCATGAGGATAAACAAAATACAATTTCTAGAACAATATTTCCACCATTCTAGGCTTTAGCTTCAACTGCTTATTCCATTTGAAAGCCCTTTCTCCCAACCTCATCTGGTGAAATATCCATCCATCAAGAAGCACTCCATTCCTTCATTTCCTTATCATCAACAGCAATACTTCCAGCACAGGACTGCATGTAAGTACACACTCTCTTCATGGCATTTTTCTCCCTTCCATTTGTTATATATCTGAAGTGACACTTCAAAAGTAACTCTTTTCCACCAGGCTATGAGCTTTTGAAGGCTTGGAATACTTATTCCTTTGACTCTTCACAGGATGTGTACATTGAAAATAGTAGTAATTTAAAACCATGAATGGACTTTGGTATCCACCTCTGTGCAATTTACAAATACAGTTATTTTCATTTCATTTTCTCAAAAGTATTTATAAACTGAGAATTTTATTCTGAAATGATGTAAGCCAGTCATCATGAAGGACAATAAAAATATTGGGCAATAAGAATTTGCTCACCACTTAATTGAGCCAGTTTTAAATAAATAAAAATAGCATATACCCACATATATGGCAGGAAGAGAGAATTAGCAGTCTGCTGCCCTTGGGAACTGCCTCAAGGTCTAGCCATAGAAGAAATATTCGCTGCCTGCTCCATGGGAATTATCCAAACTTGCAGAAATATTAATCCTTTAACAACCTGCCCAAATATCCCTTAAGATACAGCAATAATTCTGCAATACTGTGGGAGGAATATTTGGGCTCTATATTTTTGCTAGTATCAAAATTTTATTTTGTCATACTGTTTTCTCAGCAAAAGCCTAACTATGGCCTTGTGGAATGGGCTAAGTGGGAACAATACCAAATAGTACCAATATATGCATCTACAAAGGGCTGGATACCTTAAAATATTGAAAAGCAAATGGCAAATTAGAAGTAGTACTGCGTGGCAACCAAAGGGTTGGTGAGCCCCAGAGATCTGGACAAATCATTATACGAAATGAGAAGCAACTGACATGCAATTGTGTGAAGCTGAATGGTGGGGAGCCAGTTACAATGAGCATAAATGCTGATTTTTAAAATGTCATTTATTTAACAGGGTGCACAGGTGGTTCAGTGATAGAATGCTTGCCTTCCACGCAGGAAACCTGGGTTTGATTCCCAGACCATGTATCCACCATAAGTAAATGACAAAGAATAAAATGTCATTTACTTATGGGATAAAAGCTATAGCCCATATTTGGATGATAATCTAAATTAAGAAATGTATAGATAATGGTTCAGAATCCTTGGATATGTCCATATTTTAGCCAAAAAAGTTAGCCTAGTAGAGTATCCAGAACAGATTAATACTTATAATTAATCTTATCTCTAGTATTTTGAAGACGATTCAAAGACTTACTAGAGATAATCTATATCCTGCTGCAGGATAACGTAAAACCACTTCCATCAAGATGAATTAAATTCACAGAGTCAGCCTCTGATAAGCACCGGGAATTTCTTCCCATTTGACCTCCCTAGCCCTGTCCTTTTTAACAATTCAAAATTCCTTTTGGGGTTTCTGCCCCTTATTCGCCCTAATTCTTTGGGTCAAGGATCAAATACATTCCTGGCTCCATCCTGGCTAAGAATGGTGGATCCTCATGTTTCTCAGAACAGAGTACCCAGAAGACAAGCCAACCTCTCTCTTGCTGATGTTTATTGCCTTTTTAAAGAGAAACTCATGTGCACGGGTAACCGGCATATTGACAACTATCAGGAGTAAAACTGAACTGATGGAAGGAGCAGACACATAGCCTTGGCTGAATCATTCAAGGTTCACTTATCTGAAGGATAAGGAATTCAGTACACAGATCTGGAAGCTAACATCTAAGAAGGTAAGAGTGACATCAGACCTTGTGGCAGCTCAAATGCCTCCCTTCAAGACCTAAGCTATAAGCAACAAGGCTTGCACAAGCATAAGGCTGGAATAACTCTGCATTTAGTCTAGTCTGGATATGTGCCAAAGACCACCTCATCTGAATCAGGCACACCTATCCATCTCAAGGTTGTACAATATACAACATGACTACACAGCTTAAGGCAAGGACATAGTCCTCATTCATCCCTTGCAGCTTTTCCAGGCCCACACAATCTGGTTCACATACTTCTCTGAGCTTACTGCTGCAAACCTAGAACAGGGGATGATACCTAGATGTCTACAGGCATCTGGGTCATGTGCATTTGACCAGTTACCAGGCAATTCCCACAATGTGTTGTATACTAAAAGATCCCCTTCCCCCAGTAACAGTGAGAATAGAAAAGAGTGAAGTAGAAGACAACCTCGTCTTTTTGGAAGAGTATTTTGTGATATTTTCCTACCAGTTTCTGTAATTTTATTGGCTCACATATGAAATCCTAGATATTGAAATTAGTTCAAAACAATGAAATAAAGTGTATACAGGAATCCTTTAAGGACAAACACCATGCTCCCTCCCTACCTTTTTTTCTCTCTTTAAGTATACTATAATAGAATCACATTAGAAAAATAGCTCCATTTAACCAGTGACCCACTCTACAAGAAAGACAAAAAGGAAATTTTAATATCTGAATTCTAACAAGTTTTATCAACAGCCTTGGGGGAGAGGCACTTTTAGAATTCCTAACACTCATGGCTTCACATTTGAAAAGTGCTGCCTGCTTAGTCTAGAACTAATTATTGAAGTAATGACAGGAGTAGGACCCTATTTCCAGGCATTGTCTTTCCCTTTTCCTCATCTCTCACCTCCTCCTACTTAATACATTTAAATATTCCAGTCCCCAATAATTAATATGTATATGATCAGAAAAGAACTCAAAAGAAATTATTGGATTTTTTAATCTTGCTTTCTTAACTCTTGTCTATTTGCTCTACCTGTCCACACGTACATATACATGTTCCCATATGTGGAGAGCTGTGCTCCCCAAAGTGGAGTCCACAAAATTGATGTCATAGCCTAATGTAAGGAATCTTGGTTCATCCAACGCTTGGTTTGACTGACCAAGGGTTTGTCACAAGAAAAGGTTTTAGTGCATTAGCCTTTCAGGAACCTTAAGAAGAGAAGTTTGAAGAATCTGGAACTCAGTTTGGCATAGTCTACAGCTATTTTTCTAATTTTGGGAACCTAAGTCTCTGCTCTTCTCTTAATACTGAAGAAGTCTGCATATGTTCTTGGGCAACCTGAGGAATCTTCCCCCACTATTTGGAAAACAGAATTTATCATAATGAGAGAAATTTGCTTTTTGCTTAAAAATAAAAGACAAATAATTCTGCAAAAGTTCCCCACCTTCAAATATTTTCACGGTCAAAAATAATCAGATACTCCACCCATCCTCATTTATTACACCTAAAACTCAAACCTGGCTGTACTGAACAGGGAGACAGAGAATGACATTAGTGAGGGTAGGATGGTAGAGAGAAATTTTTTATTCTTGCCAAAGCAAAAGCAAGTTCTTGCAGAACTCTAAGAAATCAGACCTTAATACTGACATAAACTCAAACATGAATTTTTTTAAAAAGAGGCTAAACTTCTCTGTTTATCATTCTTCTGGGATAATATTTTAGGAACTCTGAAGCAAGAAATTACAAAGAACCCAAAGGAAACAGATATGTCTGTGATTACAGGAACAACTTCTAGACTATGGCTTATTGCAATGAACTGTATTTTTCAGTTTGCTGAGAAACATGTAGAGAAAGTATTAGCAGGGAGTTGCTGAAGCACTTAGTATTGGCTGATGAATTGTAAAGCACAGTGACACAGCCATTCATGATGAAAGGCAAATTCTCTGAGAAAGGACATGTTGTTTTTGGGGATTCAGTCGTGTTTATGGATCTCTTTTTCTAAAGGCATATATTGAACAATAGCTATGTTCACAGACTAGTATAGGTACAGGTAAAATTGAACCTGTGAATAATGCTTAGAAAAATCAAATTCCTATTAAAGTGCCTCTGAAGTATCTTGATTAGAATACTATGAAAATACCAGAACAACCAAATGTGTGCCGTCTCTTTCAGCCTAGATGCCTTCAGTCACATTTATTTAATAAGACGCTTCTGCTCAAAACATATTTGAAATATTTTTTAGTATTGCTATAAAAAATCAACTTATAAGCAGTAAGAAAATGAGCCTTTAAGTTTGTCATTAGCAGTACTCCTAGCATAATTCTTCAACACGCTCATCACACTTAGATATTTAGCTCATAGCACTTAAAAAATCGTAACACTCAAAATAAGATAACTTTACAGGATTTTCAAAATGAGAGTTACAGACTCTGAAAGCAATTTCAAAACAATAGTCCCATAAATTCTTTTTTAATAAGGCAGTATCATTGGAATAATTGTATAGCTTCCCAAGATAATTATTTAGATAGGAACAGCACTCTTGGTTGTCTGAGTTCTGACCACATTTTTAAAAACTCAGTTCCAGTGCTTCGTAGTTCTACCTCAGCCATCACAAGGTCCTTTATGGACTTGAACTCACATAGATGCAGTAGAGAATTGATTGATTATGAAGTCCATACCTGATGATTATTCCAAAATTCATCCTATACAATAATACATTTTGAAATATTAATACTGCGTATTAAATTCTGTTGATTATATTATTCAGGACAACTTTGGATCCTTGAATCTGATGTGATATTTTTAAAGTATCAACTTTTGTCAACTAAGACAAAATGAATGGTATCTAATATCAGATCAGATTCAAGGATCCAAAGCTGTCCTGAATAAAGCCACAGATGACCTAGATACATTTTCTTCTTTCAATTAGTCTTCTAATTGAAAAAAGATACATAGTCTTCTTTCAATACTTTTGGTGGATTAAAGATGATCACAAGTTCTTTGCCATTTCTTTCAATATTCTTTCCTTTTCAATCTAGACTGGTTCTGTGACTGCTTTGACATATAAAATACAGAAGTAATGCTGTATAACTTCAGAGCTTGAACGTTAAGAGATGTGCAGCTTCTGTTTTTATATTTGGAACACTTCCTCCTGGAAATCAGCCAACATACTTTTAGAAGCCCTAGCTCCATGGAGCAGTCATGTGGAAGAAAGCGAGACATTCTGGTTAACAGTCCCAGCTGAGCTCCTAATTAAAAGCCAGCACAAACTGGTAGTCTGTGAGTGAGCCACCATGGGTGTTCCAGCCCAAGAGAGCTTCTGAATAACTGCAGCCCCTGGTGACACCACAGAGAGTCTTAAGCTCATTCCACAATTTACTAGCACTGTTTTCTGGGACAAGTTGCTGATCCTCCATGCTTTAGTTTCCTCATTTTTGCACTGACAATGATAATAATACTTTTCTTATTGGCTTGCTGTTGATCAAAGGAAATAAAATATCTAAAGTACCTAGTAAAAGGGTACATTTCATCAAGCTGTAAAACAAATTTGCCATTTACATATTGTTTTAACTTAATAAACCTTACCAGCCCTCTCTGTAAGCTGAGGTGCACCCTTAAATCTCACTGGGGGTCTCCTCCCACCACTCATTCTTAAGATTTATTCATAGGTAATGTAAAAAAAATATTTATTAAAGGGAATTGCATGATAGTTAAATTCATACCATTTCTTGATGAGGACACTGGCAATAATTCAATGGAAGTTTATTACAGATTTTTCTTCCAGTGTGCATGTTCTCATCATCATTTTGCTCATTTGCCATGACCTCTATAAGTTGATGAAAATTCACAGTGGGCCTATATTCAGTGTGGCCAAATACAGCTTCTCTCCTCCACAGGACAAATGTTCTAGAATCTTAGGTTATGTCATGTATTGGGGAGAGACTTGACATAAAATAGGAAAGGAAGCAGTATATTTTATTCTGTTACAGAATGGAGATTCCAACGTAAAAGGAAAACTGGATAAGTACAACTTTGTTAAAATTAAGAACAACTCTTCTTCAAAAGAAACAATAAATAAAGCTAAAAGAAAAGATTTAAACTGGAGGAACACATTTGCAACAGATATAAGCACCAAGGGATTAATACCTGAAGTACATGAAAACCTCCATGAACCAAAAAAGACAAAGAGAAACAAAACAATAATAGGAAAACAGGCTGATGCCATGAACATTTATTTCACAGAATACTCAAGGAGGAAAAACACAAAAAG
The DNA here is from genome assembly GCA_004026745.1 of Myrmecophaga tridactyla. NCBI lineage: Eukaryota > Metazoa > Chordata > Mammalia > Pilosa > Myrmecophagidae > Myrmecophaga > Myrmecophaga tridactyla. Next base: position 16,076 of record PVIY010030214.1, read on the forward strand.
GAGCTAAACAATAACAAAGAATATGCAAATTAAGATGGGACTGAGATGTTTTTCAAATGTAGATGGGCAAATGTTAAGAAATATGATTAATCAAATATTGGTGAGGATATGAATGAATGGAAAAGCTTATATATTGGTAATTGGAAGATAAATTGGTACAAAACCACTTAGAAAACAATTTGTTGTCATCTTACAAATTTAAGCTTACAAATCACATATGTGATTTACCAGTTTTACTGCCAGCTGTATACACTAGAGTGACTCCAGGACACATGTATAATAGTGCCCATAGAAGCATGTTTTTATAATACCAAAACACTGGAAACAACCAAAATATCCATTACAAAAGAACAGATTGTCATATAACAACAAAATGAAATATTAACCATCAGTAAATAATAAAAGAGGCACAGCCACAGAAAAAAAATGGATGCATCTTAGGAATATATTAATTTTTTTTTTAAAGTAAAGAATACAAAGACTATGATACAATTTTTAATGATTTCCTAAAACAAGCTGTCATGGTCAGGTTCATGTGTCAACTTGGCCAAGTTGTGCCTGTTTGTCTGGTTGGGCAAGTGCCGGCTTGTCTGTTGCAATAAGGATGTTTCATAGGATTAGATCATGACACGTCAGCTGCATCCACAGCTGATTCCATTTGTAATCAGCTAAAGGGGAGTGTCTTCTGCAATGAGTGATGCTTAATCTAATCACTGGAAGTCTTTTAAGGAGGATTCAGAAGAGTCAGGCTCTATTCCTACTTTGGCTGGTGAGCCTCTCCTGTGGAGTTCCTCCAGACCGTTCATTGGAATCATTTGTTTCACAGCCTGCCCTGTGGATTTTGGACTCTGCATTCCTGCGGTCATGTGAGACACTTTTATAAATTTTATATTTGCAAATGTTCCCTGTTGATTCTGTTTCTCTAGAGAATCCTAACTAATACACAGGCAAAATGAAACAAAATAATATTTAAGGATAAATAATGAAAAAAAAATTTTTTTTTGCATGGGCAGGCACCAGGAATTGAAGTGGTCTCCAGCATTGCAGATGAGAACACTGCCTGCTGAGCCACCGTGGCCTGCCCTGAAAACATCATTTTTAAAAATAAAGGAGGGAGGCAGTGCAAGCATAGTTCAGTGGTAGAATTCTTGCCTGCCATGCGGGAGACCTAGGTTCAATTCCCAGCCCATCCACTTCCCAAACAAACAAATGAAAAACCAAGCAAGCAAACAAAAAAATTCAACAAATCGTGGGGCAATAAGGTGGATATTTACATGGAAAAAGAATGAAATGTGACTCCCACCATACAAACAAACAAACAAACAAATAAATAAATAAAGGAGGGAAGAATAAGAAGCAGAAACACTTTTCCCTAAACTTTCACCAAGTACAGTTTTGAAGCCTGGACATTATTTGTAAAGCAAACAGAAGATTTTGAAAGGTGGAGAGAAGAAGGCAGACAAGCTAGGGAACTTGGGACCTTAGAAAAAACACAGTGGTGGATTCCTTGGCTTTCTTTTTTGATATATATGTCCTGAACTGGGTTCAGGGGAAGCTACCACCCTGAAAGAGGCATAACTGGAAGAAAGCCCCAAGAAAAGCTAGCTCCCTCTAGCCAAATGATGAGGAAAGGGACAGCCTAACAAGATAGAAAATCTTAAAAGTGATATCATTAACATGGTGACATGATATTCCCTGAAAAAACTTCCCTAGAGAGTCACCAAATAAAAGAACAATACCACTTGCTTAGAACTTTGGAGGGTGGAAAAGACTGGGGAAGGACTCCACAAGACTGGAGAAGGATGCTGAATCAAAGAATAGGAAAAATATCCAGTACTAAATTTCTGTCCTGGACCCATCAGTCAATCTCTCTTCCTTTCATTCAGTCCCATGTGGCTTGGGGATGCAAAGAGACAGCAAAACCCAGATCCCTCCTGCTGAGGACATAGACTATAATAAAACCACTCACAGCAGTGAGTTAGAACCCCACACATATCCAGACACAGGAAACCAAGTCTGCACATACCTAGAGTGGAAGAGAAGCTGCTGAGGAGCAATGCATACCAAACGTTCCCCCCCATCCACCTACCCAGTGGGGTTGGGGGAAGACCACAGTAGAAAGGCCGGCAAGTAGTGTACTCACTCAATACAGTTTCTGTTCACTGGACCACCAAAATGTAGAGTGGACTTTTCAGGAGTGACCCAGTTTTCTGGATTTACTTCCATCTGGCTCTTCAGGGCAAGATATCCTAATGGGGAAGAACCCAGAGGTAATGTGGAAGCATCAAAAAGAATTTTAAAGTATGAAAAGAAAGATATCAAAAATTATGATGACAGGCACAATAGTAGGATTTTAAAATATGTTACAGACATACACCAGCAGATTTGGACAGCCAGGAGAACATATACTGAAAAGAATAGGAAAACTGGAGCAGGATCTCAGGGAGGTGAATGACAGCATGAAGCACACGAACATACATGTCATGGGTATCCAAGAAGGAAAACAGAAGGGAAAGGGGGCAGAAACAATATTTGAGGAAATGATGGCTAAAATTTCTCAACTCTTATGAAAGACATATGTATACATGTCCAAGGAGAACAATGAACTCTAAACTCCAGAGAGACTCATCAGATACAGGGATTCTCGATAGAACTAAGTTCTGATTTCTCATCAAAGAAAGTGTTATGATATATTTAAGTACCAAAAGAGAGAAACCACTAGCCAAAAATTCTTTATTAAGCAAAACTGTCCTTCAAAAATGAGGGAGAGTTTAAAATATCCACAGATAAACAAAAACCATGAGAGTTCATCAACAGCAGACCTTCCCTATAAGAATTATAAAGGGACTTCTATAAGTTGAAATAAAAAGGCAAAAGAGGGACTTAGGTAGTGTGAAGAAATAAAGCTCATCACCGCAAGGGTAACTAAAAGGGTAAGTGCAAAGCCCAATAGTGAAGGTGACATCATCAACATGATGTTGCAAGGAGTTAGAGAAAATCTCTCCCCAGATATTCAACAAAACAAAAAGGACAATTCTGGAGAAAGAAATAGACTGGAGAAGGAACTTACAAATGCCAAATTAAAGGAGAAAAATATCAGGAAGGAAAATTCCATTCTGTACTGGACAATCTTCTTCCCTACACCAAACTCAGGCTCATACAGTGTGGGAAGGGCACAGACACGGATCCCTCCCACTGGGGACACAGAATAGAACTTTTCTCCAAGCAGTGAGACAGACCTCCATTGTTTGGAAATGCAGGGAACAGAGGAGGACATTTCAAGACCCAGGTCAGTGAGGGATAAAGAGTCTGAGAAAACAGGGACAGTGACTGTGTTTCCAGTCCTGAGTCTGAAAGCCCTTCACCTACCACTAATGGAACGAGCAGTAGGTGGCCTGAATTGTGCCTGGGGTTCAGCAAAAACCTGGAATGGCAGCAGAGTCCTTTGTTATGGGTAAAGTTGAGGGCACAACGCCAGATTTTGGCTGGCAAAGTGAGGACACATGAATCCCATAGTTCCAGCCCTGTCCAGTCAGACACAGCCTGCAGTCCAGGGGCAAAATAGCTTCTGAGGATAATTATGTTACTGCACAGTGCCGTCTACTAGGTGTACAGGAAAATGCAGGAGAATTGAAGGACTTTCAGTGACTCTCCAGAACATATCCTAGGCCAATAGGAGCAGGTCTATGCCACCAGTGCAGGAACCCACCGGGGTGTTTGGTGAAGAAATACAGACAACCCAACTGTTAAAGTGGTGCCCTTAAAGAAAAACAAGTCTTGTTGGCCAGTGAAAAACAGAGCACCACTGGGAGACAGCAGACTTATTTTACCTACAGAGACCTTGCTATGGTGCCCAGTGCCTATTCCCCAAAATACAATGACAGAACTTATGGGAATTAAAGTCACAGTAAAAGAGTTGAAAAGCACAATGAAGACGTATAACAGCAGATTTGAAGAGGCAGAAGAAAGGATTATTAAACTAGAAGACAGGGCATCTGTAATCCTACACACAAAATAACAGATAGGGAAAAGAATGGAAAATTTTGAGCAGGGTCTTAAGGAACTGAATGATAATATAAAGCACATGAATATACAGAAGAAAATCAAATGACATAATACATCACATCAATAAATCAAAAGCGAAAAACTATATGATCATCTCGATTAGTGCAGATGTCAATACTACACTGTCTTAGCTAGCCTAACTATATTGTAAGTCTTAAAACTGGTAGACTGCAATACTGTCAATAAGAGGGAGGGTTAAGGGATATGGAATATTTGGTGTTTTCTTTTTATTTCTTTTCTGGATTAATGCAGATGTTCTAAAAATGACCATGGTGATGCATGAACAACTATGTGACGATACTGTGAACCACTAATTGTATCCTTTGGATGGATTGTATGGTGTGTGAGTATGTATCAATAAAAATACATTTAAAAATGTGATAGTATTTATTCTCAATATACCTCTCTTTTCTTTAATTCCTATAAGTGTTGAAATACAATTGAACAAGAAAAAAGCATATTTCCTGATAATGGGCATGCCAAATATAAAATGGTAAAGTAGGAAAAAAAGCAACATAGATGGGGGAAACAGAGGGACATGGGAGCAGTGAACATGCAGGCTATTGAAAGTTTGTATCTTTTCAAATTATTAATTTATAGATGTAGGTTGTATAATATTAACTCCAGGGTAACCATAAAGAAAGTATTTTTAAAATATATAAAAACAGCAATGAGAAGAGAATCAGTCCAATACATTTTAAAAGATCAACTATACAGAAAAGGAGGTAACAATAATGGAAAAAAGAGGGGGAAAAAAGGGTATTGACATATAAAAACTAAAGGACAACATGGCTGATGTAAGCACTGCCTTTACAGTAATAACACTGAATGTTATGATTAGCTCTTCAATCAAAAGACACATATTGGCAGAATGGATTTAAAAATGCATGTTCTAATTATATGTTCTTTACAAAAGACAACTTAGACTCAAGAGTACAAATAAGCTGAAAGTGAAAGGTTGGAAAAAGAGATTCCAGGCAAATAGTAAAACAAGAAAAACCTAGGGTAGCTATACAAATATTGGGCAAAATTGACTTCAAATCAAAGCCATTAAAAGAAACAAAGAAGGACTCTTTTAAAAAGGGGCAATCCACCAAGAAGAAATAACAATTATGAATAATTATGCACCTAATCATGTTGCCTCAGTTACATGAGACAAATACTGGCAAAACTGAAAGAAGAAAAAGATACTTCTACAGTAATAGTTGGAGACTTCAAAACTTCACTCTCACCTATAGATATAATATCTATACAGAATATCAATAAGGAAACAAAAAACTCATATAATTTGATAAATAAACTAGACCTAACTGACATATACAGAACACTGCACCCCCAAACAGCAGGATGTACATTCTTACAAAGTCCATACACATCATTCTCTAGGTTAGACCACGTTAGGTCACAAAACAGGTCAGAAAAATTTCAAAATGTTGAAATATACAAAGTATCTTCTCTGACCATAATGGAATGAAGCTGAAAATCAATAACAGTCAGAGAACTGGAAAAATCTACAAATATATATCTGCTGGTCTAAAATTGTTGTGTATCCCAGAAAAGCCATGCTTTCTTTCCTACCCCAATCTTTTGGGGGCAGACCTATTGTTTAGGGTAGAAACTTTGATGGGATATTTTCATGGAGATGTGACACACCCAATTAGTGGGTGTGACCTTTTGATTAGATGGAGCTCTGATTCTGCCCATTCAAGGTGCGTTTTCATTAGTTTACTGGAGTCTTTGAAAATGAGAGACACTTAGAGAATAGTTGCTAGAGAGCCAACAGAGATACAGACATTTGGAGATATTTAGAATGCTGACAGAGAGAGAATATACCTGGACTTGGATGTTTGGAGATGTACAGCCCATCAGATGCTGTCGTGTACCTTTCCATGAGATGCTGAACAAGCCAGAATCCAGAGTTATGTCCCAGAGGAGCTAAGTGAAGGCCTACAGATACTTAAAGAGGAAACCACTAGCATCAGAAGCTGGAAGCAATAGAACCAGGAAAAAGGACTAGCAGATGCCACATGCCTTCCCATGTGACAGACATCAGCCTTTCTTCAGTCAAGGTATCTTTATCTGGATGCCTTAGTTTGGACATTTTTATGGCTTTAGAACTGTAAGCTTATAACTTAATAAATTCCCTTTTTAAAAACCATTCCATTTCTGGTATATTGCATTCTGGCAGCATTAGCAAATTAAAACAATATGAAAGTTAAATAACACACTATTAAACAATCAGTGGATCAAAGAAGAAATTGAAAGGGAAATCAGTAAATATCTTCAGGCAAATTAAAATGAGAACACAGCATATCAAAATCTATGGGTTGCAGCAAAGGCAGTGCCAAGAGGGAAATGTATAATCCTAAATAGCTACATTAGATAAGAATAAAGAGCTAAAACTAATGACCTAACTGAACTGGATGAACTAGTACAAGAGCAGCAAACTCATACCAAAGCAACCAGAAAGAAAGAAATAACAAAAACTAGAACAGGAGTAAATTAAATTGGGAATAAAAAAACAATAGAATTAAAACCAAAAGATGGTTCTTTAAAAGATCAATAAAATTGACAAACCATTAACTAGACTGATAAAGACAAAAAGAGGAAGATACAAATAAAATCAGAAATTAAAGGGGAGATATCATTACTGATCCTACAAAAATGAAAAGGATCATAAGAGCATATTATGAGCAATTGTATGCAAACAAAATTGGTCAATCTAGATGAAATGGACAAATTCCTAGAAAGACACAAACAATCCACACTTACTGTAAAAGAAGTAGAAGACTTCAACAGACTAATGACAAGTAAAGAGGTTGAATCAGTCACCAAAAAACTCCCAAAAAAGAAAAGTGCAGTACCAGATTGCTTCACAGATGCTGTCTACAAAATATTCTAAGAAGAATTAATATCAATCCTGCTCAAATTCTTCCAAAATATTGAAGAACAGGAAATACTACCTAACTAAGTCTATGAATCCAACAACACCCTAATATGAAGCCAGATAAATATACTATAAGAAAAATTTACGGACCAATTTCTCTCAAGAATACAGATACAAAGATCCTCAGCAAAATACTTGCAAATCAAATTCAACAGCACATTAAAAGATTTATACACCATGATCAAGTGAGATTTATCCCAGATATGCAAGATTGGTACAGTACAAGAAAATCATTAATCATTAATAAAATAAAGGGAAAAAAACATGATCATTTCAATTGATGAGAAAAGGCTTTTGACAGTATTCAAATGCTTGATAAACATTTTGAAAGAAGAAATAGAAGGAAACTTCCTCAACATGATAAAGGGCATTTATGAAAGACCCACAGCTAATATTGTACTTAATGGTGAAAGACTGAGAGCTTTCCCTCTAAGACTGGAAATAAGACAAGGATGCTCATGGTCACCATTGTTATTCAACATTGTATTACAAGTTCTAGCTAGGGCAATTAGACAAGAAAAAGAATAAAAGTCAACCAAATTGGAAAGAAAGGGTAAGATTTTCATTATTAACATATGACATGATCCTATATAGAGTAAGTTACCAAAAAATCTACAACAAAGCTACTAGAGCTAATAAATGAGTCCAGCAAAGTGGCCAGGTACAGAATCAACATGCAAAAATCAGTAGTGCTTCTATACACTATTAATGAGCAACCTGAGAAGGCAATCAAGGAAAAATATGCACTTATAATAGCAACTAAAATAAGCTAAAATCTAGAAATAAATATAGCCAAAGATGTAAAGGACTTGTACACGAAAACTAAAAACCACTGCTAAAATAAATCAAAGACATGAATAAATGGACAAACATTCTGCATTCATGGGTAGGTAGAATAAATATCTTAAAGATGTCAATTCTGCCCCAAATGATTATAGATTCAACACAATTCTAATAAAAATCCCAATAGCCTGTGTTGCAGAAATGAAGAAACCATTTACCTAATATATTTGGAAGTATAAAGGGCCCTAAATAACCAAAGCCATTTCAAGAATGAAAACAAAATTGGGAGGAAAAAAAAACCTCACACTTCCTGACTTTAAAGCATATTACAAAGCTACAGCATTACTCACACAAGGATAAATATATCGACAAATGGAATCCAATTGAGGGTTCAGAAATAGACCTTGACATCTATTGCCAATTGATATTACAAGGCTGCCAAGCCCACTCAGTTGGGAAAGAATTGTCTCATTGACAAATGGTGATGGTAGAATGGCTATCCTTACGCAAAATAATGAAAAAGGACTCTTATTTCACACCATATACAAAAATTAACTCAAAATGGATCAAAAATATAATGATAAGAGTGAGGACTGTAAAACTTCTCAAAGAAAATATAGGGAAGCATTTTCTGGGTCTTGTTTAGGCAATGGGTTTTAGACTTTACACTCAGAGCACAAGCAAAAAAGGAAAAAATAGAAAAAATGGGACCTCCTCAAAATTAAAACTTCTGTGCAAAGGGCTTTTGTCACAAAAGTAAAAAGACAACCTACTGAATGGGAAAAAATATTTGGAAATCACATAGCCATTAATGATTTAATATCCAGAATATATCAAGAAATCCCTCAACTCAACAATACAAAGACAAAAAAACACAATTAAAAAATGAGCAAGACTTTAATAGACATTTTCCTAAAGAGCATACACAAATGACCAGAAAATACAATAAGTTGCTCAACATCACTAGCCATCAGGGAAATGCAAATCAAAACCAAAATGATATCATTTCATACCCACTAGAATGGTTACTACTAAAATTAAAAAAAAAAACAAAAAAACTACAAGTGTTGGAAAGGATGTAGAGAAATAAGAACACCCACTCATCACCGGTAGGAATGTAAAATGGGGCAGCCATTGTGGAAGACAGTTTGGCCATTCATCAGGAAGCTATGTATAGAATTACCATATGACCCAGCAATTCCAGTACTAGCTATGTATCCAGAAGAACTGAAAGCAGGGTTTCGAACAGATATTTGTACATTCATGTTCATATCAGCATCATTCACAATTGCCAGAACATGGAAGCAACCTAAGTTTCAATCAGCTGATGAATGGATAAACAAAATATTATTTAACCTCAAAAAGTAATGAAGTCCTGATGCATGCAACAACATGGATGAACCTTGAGGATATTATGCTGAGTTAAATAAGACAGGCAAAAAAGACAACCATTGTATGATTTCACTGATATGAACTAATCATAATAAGCAAACTCACATAGTTAGAATCTAGAATATAGGTTACCAGGGGATAGATTGGGGTTAGAGAATGGGGAGTTGATGCATAATTTGTACAAAATTTCTATTTAGACTATTTGTAAAGGTTTGGTGATGAATAGTGGTGAAGGTAGCATATTATTGTGAATGTAATTAACAGCACTGAATGATAAAGGCTAATGTAGTTAAAAGGGGAAACTTTAGGTTATACATGCTACTAGAATAAAAATTAAAAGACTCTATAACAAGTCAACTCTAATGCAAATAATGGACTATAGTTAATAGTACAAGTATAAAATGCTGTTTCCTGAATTATAACAAATGTTTGACACTAATGCAAGGTGTTAACACTAAGGTAGTATATGGGGAAACTGCACCTAATGTTAACTACAGATGATAGTTAATAGTACTATTTTAATGATCTTTCATCAGTTGTAGTAAAGCTAACTACTGTTGAAAAAAAAGCACAATTATTTAAAAAAAAGTGCTGTCATCAATTGTAACAAATGTTCCACACCAGCACAAGGTGTTGGTGGTGGGGTGGTGTATAAAATCCTGTATTTTATGCATGACTGTTATATAAACTCACAACTTCTCTAATAAATAAAAAAAATGTTTTAAAACAAACTTTAAGACAATAATGACCCTACCTTTTCCAGCCATATATATATATATGACCTCACTCACACATCAGTAAAGGCTGAGAGTGGAGTCTAGATTTCCATCCTCACCCTGAAATAATAAGGTTCTACTGCCCTCCTCAGCAGAATAGTGTCAGAGAAGTACAAGTAGGAGCTGGACTTTCATCCTCACCTGTCAATAACAAGCCTCTGCTCCATAGTTTCCAAGAAGACAACATTAAGAGGCTGTAATTCCATCTCTCCCCAGACTTCCTCCTCCTTCCAACTAGAAGAGAGTATCAGAAGAGGCCTAGGGGACATCTAGGACTTTTATCACCACCAGTGATGAGCCCTACCCTCAGTATCAGTGGAGGATACAGAGGGAGCTTGGACCTCTGCTCCTATCCAGAAATAATGAGGCCACCTCCTTCTCTCTATTGGGGTGGTTTCAGAGAATGGCCAAATGGGAAGGTGGGACTTTCACCACTTTTCCCTCCTAGCAATAATGAACCCCTTCACTCCCCAACCCCCACCCCAGTGAAAGTGAACCCACATGGGAAAACAGTAACCAAGCACCACTTCCTGCTCAGCCAGAGTGATGTCAGTGGAAGCCTAGTGAGGACCCTGAACTTCCACTCTTCCACCCTACCTCCCGTTATCAAGTGGTAACAAGGTATCCCTCTTCCCCTACCCCATGTCAGAGGAGGCTGAGAAGAGAACCTGAACTTACACCCTCAGTTTGCATTAATAATGCAAGTGCCTTCGCTCACTGGTGCAGTTTAAGTGAGTATTTGTTAAAAGAGAAGATTTAATAAGATTCAGAGTGTCATAACACAATATTAAAAGTGTTCAGGATAACATTGAAAAATCACTCATCTTACTAAGAACTAGGAAAATCTCAACTTGAATGGTAAAAGACAATCAACATATACCCAAACTGAGGTGACACAGATGTTGCAATTATCTGACATCATAAAAATCTTTGAAACAAATGAAGAAATAGGAAATTTCAGCATAAACATAGAAAGTCATAGAAAGTAAGCAGAAGATATAAAGAAGAACCAGATGGAAATATTAGAAGTGAAAAATAACTGAAATAAAAATTGTATAGATAGACTCAGCAGTAAACTGAAGACAGAGGAAAGACTCAGTAAACATGAAGACAGAGAATAGAAATGACCAAATCTGAAAATAGATTGAAAATAAATTAACACAGCCTTAGAGACCTGTGGAACCGCACAAAAGATCTAACATTTTGCTATCAAGAAGGAGAAATAGGGAAGGATTAAAAGTATTCAAAGATACATAGTTGAGCATTTTCCAGATTTAGCAAAAGACATAAAACCTAGATATTCAAGATAAGTGAACCCCAAAGAGAATAAACCCAAAGAAATCCATACTGACTCAACTTAAAAAAAACAATAAAATTTCTGAGAAATAAAGAAAAATATCTTGAAAGCTACTAGACTGAAATGACACCTTATTATCAAGGAAAAACAGTGTGAATGACAGTAGATTTCTGAATCTACTGTCTAAATCATGAAGTCCAGATTTCTCATTAGAAATCATGAAGTGGTCCCATATTCTTCAAGTGTTGGAAGAAAAATAGTCTGAATTCAGACTAAATATATTGTGAAAATATCTTTCAGGTCTGAAGGAAAAATCAGGACATTTTCAGATGAAGGAAACCTAACTTATCAAACTGATTGCCAGCATCCTTTCCTTAAAAAATGACAAAAGGAGGTTCTTGAAAAAGAAAGGAAATGATAAAAGAATGTACCTTTGAACACTAGTAAGGAAGGAAGTACACTTAAAAGAATAAAATTTGCATAAATAGACTTTCTCTTTTCTCTTGAGTTTTCTAAATTATGCTTGATTGAAGTAAAAATTATAACACTGTCAAACGTTGTTGTCAATGCATGTAGAGGAAATATTTTAACGATTGTGACGGCTAGGTTCATGTGTCAGTTTGGCCCGGTGATGGTGCTCAGTTGTCTGGTAAGCAAGCACTGGCCTAACCACTACTGCGAGGACATTTCATGGACTTAGATCATCAGTCACTTGATTGCATCTGTGGCTGATTACATTCATAGTCAACTAAGGGGAGTATCTTCCACAGTGAGAGACATGTAATCCAATCAGTTCAAGGCTTTCAAGGGAGAGTTCATTACTTCAGCAGTCAGAAGAGAGAACTTTCATCTCTACTTCAGCCAGTCAGCCTTTCCTGGAGAATTCATTGAAGACTTTCATCAGAGTTTCCAGCTTGTGTCCTGCCATACAGAATTTGAATTTGTGCATCCCACAGTTGCATGAAACACTTTTATAGAATCTCATATTTACAGATATCTCCTATTGATTGTGTTTCCCAAGGGAATTCTGATTAATACAATGGTTATTTTATAAATGGGAAAGTTTAAAGGGACTTAAATGGAAATAAGTTTTCTACACTTCACTCAAACTGGTAAAATGACAAGACCAGTACACTGCTAAAGTTATGTATATATAATATTATATGTATAGCAACTTCCAAAAAATTCTATACAAAGAGATGCACTCAGAAATACTATAGGTAAATTTTTTAAGGGAACTATTAAAAATGTTCAGCAAGAAGCAGAAAAAATAAAACACAAAAATCTAAGGGAACAAATTTAAAACAAACAAAAAATTACATGGAAGATTTAAGCCCTAATATACCAACAATCACATTAATGTAAATGGTCCAAATATACCAATTAAAAGACAGATAATAGGAGAGCAGATTAAGAAAAGAACATGACCCAACTATATATTTTCTATTAAAAAAAACTCACTTCCATATAATGATATAGGTAAGTTGAAAGAAAAAGAATGGAAAAACTACACCATGCAAAATTAATCAAAAGAAAGAGGAGTGCATATATTAAGGTAAGATAACTTAAACTTAATATTAAAGAAAATTACCAAGGACCAAAGACAGAGAGAGACATTTTATAATGATAAAAGTGTCAACCCACCAAGAAGACTTAGCAATACCAAATGTGTACGCATCACACAACAGAGCTGCAAAATATATGAGGAAAAATGGATAGAATTGAAAGTAAAAAATAGACAAAGCACATTATAGTTGAAAACTTCATTATACTTTTCTCAACAATCTATAGAACATCCAGAAAAAAAGTAAGCAAGGATATAGAAGAACTCACCAACATCAGCAGCCAACAGGATTTTATCAACATTTATAGAACACTTAGGCCAATGATCAACAGTATATACATTATTTTCAAATTCTCATTGAGAATTTACCAATATAATCCATTTTCTGGTCCATAACGAAAACCTCAACTAATTTAAAATAATCAAAATCATACAGAGTGTATCTTCTGACCACCATAGAGTCAAATTAGAAATCAATAAAAATATTAGGAAAATTTCCAAACACTGGGAAACTGAACAATATATACTTCTATATTATACATGGGTCAAATAGGAGATCTCAAAGGAAATTTAAAAATATATTGAACTGAGGGGGTTCCAGGAAGATGGCAAAATAGGATAGGTCGAGTTCACCCCTGCTCCAAGGAACAGCTAGAGAAGGATAAGAGGGTGACTGAGACAGCAATATCAGGGTATAAGTGACCTGGGACAGTCTTATGTACCACATAGAGAGACCCTAGTTGCAAAAGCTGAGAAACTGAGAAGCAGAGAACTGGAGACCATCCAGCTGGTGCAGACAGCTTAATGAAGAAATCTGGAGCCCTCAAGAGTGCACAGATGGGGAGCCGGGGACTGGGAAGTGAGCCAAACAGCAGTCCTTGAACACATTACCCCACTGGAGCAGCACTGCGACCCACGACTCACCCCACACCCCATCACCTGAACCCTGCCATCTGCCCAGCCATGCTCCAAGTGTCCTTGCCCCGTGAACCCTTCATGCCACCCCATAGCCCCCCAAGCATGAGCACACCTGCCCCAGCCCAACCTACCTCTCCTGCACAAGTGCAGTCTCACCCTGCCCTTCCTGAGCCCTACCTTACCATCCATGCCCCCTGCAGGTGGTTACCTATGCATAAAAGCTATGTGAGCTTACCTCCATACCCAGGCTACACCTTCCCCCAGCCCATACAATCACCCAACCCCACCCTGCCCCTCCTGAGCGCTGCACACATGTACATCAGTTTATGGCCCTCCCAGATCTGCGCATGCATATGGACCTCAGTCATTCACCCAGCTCTGGGCAAGCACTGACCTGCTCAGCAGGTCACATCCACCCCCAGCCCATGCAGGTACAACACTGATCTGCTGCCCTGAGCACTACTCATGCGCACAAAGGGCCCTGCACTCTGGACCAGAGCACACCATGGCCCGGGCCCTCCAACCCATGCACCACACAGCCACATCTTCCCTGCCGCTGGGCACCCATGTTCACGGGTACCAGCATAACATCCCCAACCTGTACCTATACCTGCACTGCAATGCATCATCACAGTGTTGTGCCCCGCCCCATGCCCTGCATCCTGCTCCACATTCATCCCACATTCCATTCATTTAACCTTGCTTTAATCTTTATTTCTCTTCTTCTATTTGTTTTGGGGTTAGTTTGCTGTTCTTTCTCAAGTTCCACCAGGTGAGCAGTTAAGTCCTCGAGTTTTGCACTTTCTAGTTTTTTTAACATGAGCAAATATGTTAACTGAAGGGAATAAACTTTCAAAGAAAACCAATGAAGATATTCACATGTCATGAAGACAACAGAAGGTCACCAAGCATATCATGATGCAGACAGATATAGTGCAACCTAAGGACCAAATCAAAACACCAGAGGAGACACAGACATGGTAACAACTAATAAAAGATGTTGGAGAGGGGCCAAGATGGCGGCTTAGCAAGGTGCGCGTTTTAGTTCGTCCTCCAGAACAACTACTAGATAACCGGAAACAATACAGAATAGCTCCCGGAACCACGATAGTGACCGAACACACAGCGCGCCCAGGTCTGGAGCAGCTTAGACCGACGGCAACTCGCCAGATCTGTGAGTTCCCCAAAGCCGCGGCGGCCGGCGCCCCTCCCCCATAGGCGGCTTCGCGGAGAGAAAGGAAACAGTAGCAGGGACTGAATCCAACCAAGCGCCAATTGCGGCATTAATAAACAAATTCTGATTACGAAAAATAGGCCCCCAGCTCACGCGAAACCGGGCAAGTCAGAAGTCGCTTATTGGGCTAACCGGAAAAAGAGGAAAGGGGACAAA
>PVIY010030215.1:0-31207 GCA_004026745.1 Myrmecophaga tridactyla
GGGGGGGGGTCGATTCCCGGTGCTTACCCATATTAAAAATAAATAAATAAAATGGGCAGAGGATGTGAATAGACACTTTTCTGAAGAGCAAATAAAGCTGGCTAAAAAGTGCAAAAAGTGATGTTCATTTTCATAAGCTATATGGGAAATGCAAATTAAGATTACAAGGAGATATCATCTCACACCTATAAGCATGGCTGCTATTAAAGAAAACTACAAATATTGGAGAGGATGTGGAGAAATTGGAACAATTATCGATTGTTGGTGGGAATGTGTAATGGTGCAGCCGCTATGGAAAACAGTTTGGTGATCACAGAAAACTAAATATTGATTTGTTCTATGACCTGGTAATACCAATACTCAGTATATACCCATAAGAGCCGAAAGCAGTGACATGAACAGACATTTACACACCAATGTTCATAGCAGCATTGTTCACAATTGCCAAAAGATGAAAACAATCTAAGTGTCCATCAACAGGTGAATGGGTAAACAAAATGTGGTTTATACATATGATGGAATATTATGCAGTAGTAAGATGAAATGAGGTCCCGAAGCCTATGACAGCATGGATGAACCTTGAGGACATAATACTGAGTGAAATAAGCAGACACAAAAGGATAGGTACTGTATGATTTCACTATTATTACTCTGGTAAAGGTAACCTCAGAGGTTACACCATAGAATATAGCAGACCCAGCGGTAGACAAAAGCTAAAGAGGGGGGAAAGGCTACCCAAAGAGGCTGAACCTAAATGCAAGGGAACGAATAGAAGGGATGGTACCTAATTAGCAGTGTTGTAAGTAACACTGCCATATTGACGGTGAATATGATGGGAAGGGGATATATAGTGCCATGTATTACACTGATTAAATCTACAATTATAAATAAGTTTGCTCATGAACTTTTTCAAAGGTTCAATAGTGGACAAAGAGTCAATAGTAGAGGGGTATTTTAGTGGGAAAACTAAAAATGCATGCTATGGCCAGCAGTTATATATATATGTATTTTTTTTCTCTTATTATGGCCATTAGTTAACAGGAAGACACCAACGGTATCATCACACTAGCAGGGGCAACTAATCGGGGAGGAGGGACAAGTGATAAGGAATGGTTTTGATTTGATATTTGGTGATGCTGTGTTTGCGGTTCTTTGTCATTATGGATCAATGAAAACTGTCTAAAATTGAGAGTGCTGCTGATTATACAACCAAGTGAGGATATATGATTTGCTTATTTTGAACATTATCCACCATGCCCAATGGATGGAAGGAGCCAAAGGATACACTGAGACGCACAATGGCGAATAGTGATACATTTATATGATGGAATATGTTGCAGCTACAAAAAATATCAAGAGGTGCGCAATGAACTGAATAAACCTTGGGGACAATCTGCTGTGCAAAATAAGTCAAAAGCAAAAGAACAACTATATTAAGGTCTCATTCAGAAAATACTTATATGAAAATGGGAGCCTAGACTGTGAGCCCTTATAGCAGCCACACTCAGTCTGAAATTGTTACTGTGTTTCTAGATTCTGAGACACTGAGCTATGTGTTACCAGCTGGTGTTTCCCTGGAACTTTGGGTGACCTTTGTGGCACCTTAGGCCAGAAATGGAGTCCTGCAGCCCTGGATGTTAGCATAGTTATCTATAATAACAGTTAAAGCAACCAAAAAAGACATCAGGTCTCAATTAGAGTTAAAAACAAAGCCAATCTGGCTGGGTCTGGGTGAACTAGAATGCAGGGAAAAAGATGGCAGTGTATGTACTATGGACCTTTGCCTGCTGTGTGAGACCAAAGGCAGAGGGGGTTATTACATCAAGAACCTAAATTTTCTGTAACACACAATCTAAATCAACTTGTCTGGGTAGCTCCTTTAAACAGCCCAAACTCCCAAAGACCAGAATAAGAATAAGGCCTTATAGTTCTGTGTGGCTTAATGTAATACCAGGATACATCTCAGACTACACTGGGCTGATAATTAAAAAAGTATTGATGGAGGGCAGGCAACGGTGGCTCAGTGGCAGAGTTCCCACCTGCCATGCCGGAGATGTGGGTTTGATTCCCAGTCCCTGCCCATGTTCAAAAAAAAAAAAAAGAAAAAGATTGGTGGAGTCCCTTGAGGGTCCAAGGGGAGTGAGAAATATATATATTGGGAACTATTAAACTTTCCCATCTTGGAAACCCCAGGTACCCTTTCAACCATTGGGGACTCCCAAGAAAGTAGGCCAGGGGCGGCTGCTGTGGCTCAGCAGGCAGAGCTCCGACCTGCCAGTGATGGAGGTCTGGAGTTCGATCCCTGGTGCCTCCTGCCCATATGCAAATTAAAAAAAAAAAAGAAAGTAGGCCAGGCCCTTGATTTTGAGGCTTGCCCTAATGAGACTTATTTCTGTAGGGGAGAAGCTAAGACTACGTATAACAAGACCTAAAGTTGCTTCTACGAAATCTCTTTTGTTGCTCAGATTTGGCCTCTCTCTCTCTCTAAGCCCAACTCTGCAAGAATCATTACTCTTCCCCACATGTGGGACATGACATTGAAGGGTCAAAGTCTCCTGACAATGTAGGGCATGACTCCCAAGGATGAGTCTGGCCCTGGCACCATGGGATCAACAAAAGGGGGACATGAAGTGTAATAAAACAAGGCATCTGTGGCCATGAGAGATCAAATAGAGTCAAGAGGCTACTCTGGAGGCTACTCTTATGTGAGCTTCAGTTAGACAGTGCTAATTGTCATGGTTTGCTAAGCCCCACCATCACTCCTGTTAATTCTTAAGAATACCTCATGCTCAAAATGAAACTCTATAAGAGTTTCATGCACTAAGTTTGCTTTTCTGGAACCTATAATTTCCAGAGGGTTCCTAGACCAGATAAATCTTGAAAACCAGAGGGATCAGCCTCTCCAAGTTTATCAGTTAGTTGCGTTCCCCTATCCTTTAGTATCAACACCCCTTCTCAACATGAAAAAGTCAGAACAGGCTGATTGTCCAAAGATCCCTATAGATTGGGAGAAGGAGGAGGTATAACAGAGAAAATAAGATTTAATGAGTATGACTGCTAAATCACTATATTAATATTCCTTCCAGCCTCCAGTGTTTTGGAGCAGCTAGAAGGAAAAATCTGAAATAGCAGAATGGTAACCCTTAAGAAACTCTGAAATCCATTCTGTAACTATTTGTTGAAATGTGCTTTGAAAATGATTGCTTTCTGTCTTTCTTTTCTTTGTATATATGTTATATTTCACACTAAAAAACATTTGTAAAACAGGAAATGAAGTAATAATACATGCACAACGTGATGGATTCAGAATCATTATCCTAAGTGAAAGAAACCAAGCACAAAAAAGCATATCATTCCTCAAAGATATCTGTTCTAGTTTGCTAACTGCTGGAATGCAGTATACCAGAAACAGAATGGCTTTTTAAAAGGGGGAATTGATATGTTAAAACACTGAAAGAAGCTGCATGTGAGAATGATAGAAGGAGGAGGACTGGGGGCATAAATGAAATCAGAAAGAAAGATAGATGTTAAGGATTGAGATGGTATAATCTAGGAATGCCTAGAGTGTATAATAATAGTGACTAAATGTACAAATTTAAAAAATGTTTTTGCATGAGGAAGAACAAAGGAATGTCATTACTGCAGGGTGTTGAAAATAGATGGTAATTAATATTTTAAAATCTCACCTTTTTGTACCAAATAAACATTTTTTGCTTTAGAAATTCAACCTCCCCAAGTTGAATTCTTGATATTCTCACAAGCAGTGTGGACAACCAAAGCTATAGGCTGAGCCCCCAGTCTTGGGGTTCGTTCATATGAAATTTAACCCCACAAAGGATAGGTCAAGTCTACTTAAAATTTAGGCCTAAGAGTCACCCCCAAGAGAGCCTCTTTTGTTGCTCAGATGTGGCCCCTCTCTCTAGCCGACACAACGAGCAGTCTCACCACCCTCCCCCTGTCCACGTGGGACATGACTCCCAGGGGTATGGACCTTTCTGGCAACGTGGGACAGAAATCCTACAATGAGCTGAGGCTCAGCATCAAGGGATTGAGAAAACCTTCTCAACCAAAAGGGGGAAGAGTGAAATGAGACAAAGTGTCAATGGCTGAGAGATTCCAAACAGAGTAGAGAGGTTATCCTGGAGGTTATTCTTATGCATTAATAGATATCACCTTGTTATTCAAGATGTAATGGAGAGGCTGGAGGGAACTGCCTGAAAATGTAGAGCTGTGTTCCAGTAACCATGTTTCCTGAGGATGATTGAATCATGATATAGCTTTCACAATGTGACTGTGTGATTGTGAAAACCTTGTGTCTGATGCTCCTTTTATCTACCTTGTCAACAGAGGAGTAGAATATATGGAATAAAAATAAATAATAGGGGGAACAAATGTTAAAATAAATTTAGTTTGAAATGCTAATGAAAGCGAGGGGTAAGGGGTATGGTATGTATAATCTTTTTTTTTCTGTTTTCGTTTTCTTTCTTTCTCTATTGTCTTTTTATTTCTTTTTCTGAATTGATGCAAATGTGTTAAAAATGATGAATATGCAACTAAGTGATGATATTGTGAATTACTGATTATATATGTTAATGTTTTTAAAAAGGGGGGGGATTGAATAAGTTGCAAGTTAACAGTTTTTAGGCGGTGGAAATATCCCAATTAAAGCAAGTCTATAGAAATGTCCAATCTAAGGCATCCAGGGAAAGATACCTTGGTTCAAGAAGGCCGATGAAGTTCAGGGTTTCTCTCTCAGCTGGAAAGGCACATGTCGAGCATGGCGTCATCTGCTAGCTTCCTCTCCAGCTCCCTGGGAGGTGTTTTCCTTCTTCATCTTCATCTCCAAAAGTCGCTGGCTGGTGGACTCTCTGCTTCATGGTTCTGCGGTGGTCTCTGTTGTGGCTTTCTCGTGGCTCTGTTGTTCTTCTCTGCTCTCTCCGAATCTCCTTTCTCCAAAATGTTCCTCTTTTATAGGATTCCATTACACTAATCATGACCCACCTGGAATGGGTGGAGACACATCTCCACCTAATCCAGTTTAACAACCACTTCTGATTGAGTCACATCTCCGGGGAGATGATCTAATCAAAATTTAAAGCATGCAGTGCTGAATAGGAATTAGAAGAAACAGCTGTCTTTACAAAATGGGATTAGAATTAAAACATGGATTTTCTAGGGTATGTACGTCCTTTCAAACCAGCACGATATCTCATAGTTCATTACATCTAAACATTTCCATTTTTGTCGAACATGACCAAAATTCTCGAAGCTCTCACACAGAGGACATAGAACATTATGATTGAGACAGGAAGCTCTGAAGTGAGCTAGACCCAGAGCTGAAGTTTACTAAATTTGTGGTCTTTGTTTGACAAAGTTTGACAAGGTCACAGTCTTTGTCAAACTGTGGCCTTGGGTAGGTTTCTTAACCCCTCTAAGCTAAGACGGAGGAGTTAATCCTTATTATTTTTATGGTAATTATGAAGATGGATGCATGTAAAATGTTCAGCATATGCCTGGAATTCAGTAGTTGGTTAATAAATGTTAGTTGTTGCAGTCAGCAATTCTATTTCCATTATGATTCCTGTCCCTGAAAATTCAGTTTTCAGGTCACAGTGATTCTTTCCCTCATGTCTGCTGAATCGTCCCTTCACTGGCATACCCATTGCCAAGGTACCAGACCTGACCCTCCCCACACCTGGGCTGTTACCTCCAACAGGTGTTCTCCACGCTCATGGGCTTACACGTGCCATTGCTAGATTGCCGCTCCTAAAACTGGACTATGCACTTGCCCCTCTTGCTCACGTGTCATGGTGGATTTAAGGATGTACCCCAGGAAAGGAACGTTCTTCATCTTAATCCACATTCCCATGGGTGTGAACTCATATGGGAATAGAACATTTTGAAGGTATTATCTTCAGTTAAGTTGTGGCCAGCTGAATCAGAGTGGGTCTTAAGTCCATGTTACTGGAGGCCTCATAAAGAGAAGAAACCAGAAGCCAGAAGTCACAGAGGGCCACAGGGAGAAATCAGGAATCAGAAGTCACCGGAAACCAGAGGACAGATGCCGGGAGTGAAAACCACCATGTGAAAGGAGGCAGAGATGCAAGCCAAGGACCCTCAGGGATTGCAGGGAGCCAGCACCAGAATGCTGCAGATTTGGGGGAGACAGTATAGTCTTGCTGATGCCTTGATTTTGGAATTCCAGCCTCCAAAGCTATGAGACTGCAGCTGCTGGTGGTTTAAGTCAGCCCATTGTGTGGTATTTGCCATAGCAACCAGGTAAATTAGATATATGCCTTGCTCACAGACTTTCCACATCTTTCTTTTATTTTCCTGAACCAAAAGCCATTACCAACCTCAACAGGTCTGCCCTATATGAAACCTCGCAGCTCCATCAAAATGATCTGGGCAGCGCATCAGTTGTATTTCGACTTTAAATCTTTTGTCCCTACTTTCAATCCTTCACCCTATCTGAAATGATATCTCATCTCATCCAAAGAATAAAGTTGGACTCAAAAGTGTTAAAAAAAAAAAGGCATATCATATATGGCCCCATTCATTTGAAATTCTAGAAAATGCTGTCTAACCTACAGTGACAGAAAGCAGATCAGTGATAGTCCGGGGATGGGGGTGGAGGGAGTACAACTTTTCAAAGTGATGGGAATGAACTTTATCTTGAGTGCAGTGATGGTTTCATGGGCATCTACACATATTAAAAATCATCAAGGTGAACACTTTAAATATATACAATTTATTGCATGTCAATTATATCTCAATAAACTAGTACAGCCCCCCCCCCAAAAAAAAGTAGGGGCAGAATACATTCCAGATATTTGAAGAGATTGTAAAGTGATGACAGTAGGAATTATTTATGGAATAGTTGCAGTCAGTCCCTATCCATTCCAATCCACTCACCCCTGGACGTGTAAGTGAATTCCTATCTGAAGAACAAGTCCAGGCAATATCCTGAACACCAGTATACTCTCCAACAGGAGGTGGGCTTTTGTTTAGCTCCCTGATGTATCCTCAGCATCTAGGGCAATGCCTCCCACAAAGCAGGTTTTCAGCAAACATTTGAATAAATGAAAAGATACTTGTACTTATTAAATACTCCTGTTGCGGTGGATTCAATTGTATGTCCCCCCTCCCCATAGTGTGTGTCCCCCCCCCATACATGTTGCAGCCCTAACCCCCAGGGCTTTGGAATGTAACTTCATTTGGAAAGGGGGTTGTTACAAATGGAATTAGGGGAATTAGAATGAGGTCATTCTGGAGCAGTGTGGGCCCTGAATCCAATGTGACTTATAACCTTATAAGAAGAGGAATTTTGGAACACAGACAGATAAAGAAAGAATGCCATATGATGGATGAGGCAGAGAATGCCAGGGATTGCCGGCAAGCCTCCAAAAGCTTGGAAGAGTCAAGGAAGGATTCTTCTCTACGGGTTTAAGAGGAAGTTCCGCCCTGCCGACACCTTGCTTTTAGAATTCCAGCCTCTAGAACTGAGTCAATATATTTCTGTTTTTGAAAGCCAACCAGATTGCAGTACTTTGTTACAGCAGCCCTGGAAAACTAAGAGACATAATAATGGGATATCAAAAAGAAACATCTCCTATAAGCAATGCACCAGCTCATTTAAAACTTTAAATAAGTTGAGCTCACATGAGTGAAATGTTTAGTCAACATTTAGATCAGTTGTGCACTGATAATAATGCGTCCTTTTTTTACTCTCCTAGCTGCTAAAACAAATATCATACAATAATTAGCTCAAACTCACGGTTTGAGGCTAGGAGAAGTCCCAAAGCATGGGGCGATGCTTTCTCCCCAAAGTCTGCAGCGTTCTGGGGCTGGCTGCCTGCCTGTCATCCTTGGTCCCTGGCTTTTCTGTACACAATACGATGCACATGGCAAAGGACTGTCTCCACCTGACTCTCACTCTGCCTAGAAAGGACTCCAGCAATCTGGGTTAAAACCCAAACTGAAGTAGTATCTTGAAGAGATCCTATTTGCAATGGGTTCACATCCTCCAGAATATGGATCAAGGCCAAGGACATGTCCAAACTGGAGTGCACGGTTCAATCCACCACATCACTCAAATGGAAAGTAGGCTGCCACTACGTTGGGGGGAAAAGGCACTAAAAGGACTTTATGAAAAACAGTGGATGATACAGCTAATTGTTGTTTTTTTTTTTAATGATTTGTCCTTAAATTAAGGAATTGGTGGAAGTATAGAAAAGCCGGTACATTGCTAGCCAAATTGAGTCACTGGTCATCCACTACACCTTGCAGATGTTGGTCTCACTTACTTTTTGATGATTAATTCTCAGCACCGTCATAAACCTGGCCCCAGGGGAGGGACGGGTTATAGGCAGACTTCTAAGAGGGCCTCCAATATTTCTGTCCCCTCGTGAACGTGCCCAGTATAATCCTTTCTCCTTGAATATCCCTTGATTAACTAATATTATATGGGAAAGGTGATGGGAGAGTCACTCACGCAATTATGTTATGTCATGTGATTTTCCACCCTGTCTGGAGAGAAACTCTGCTGCTGTCTTTTGAATGAGCAAAGTTTCATGTTGTGAAAGAACCCCAGGGCTAGGACCTGAGGGTGGTCTCCAGGACCCAAGAGAAATCTGCAGCCCACAGCCAGCCAGAAAAAGGGGACTTCAGTTCTACAAGCCCACAGAACTGAATTCTGACAACAATCCGAATGAGCTTGGAAGAGGACGCCAAGCTTTCTTTGGCATCGCGCTCTGGGGAGGCTAAAAACCACTGCTTAGTTCTATTTTCTTTCTTCTTTTTTTTTTTTTTTTGGCATCAGTTTAAATTTATTTTTATTTATTTTTTATTGATATATATCATATATTCACATACCATGTGTGCTGGTTTGAAAGGACGTATGTACCCTAGAAAAAACATGTTTTAATCAAAATCCCATTTCATAGAGGCAGAATAATCCCTATTCAATACTGTGTGTAATTAGATCATCTCCTTGGAGATTAATCTAATCAAGAGTGGTCGTTAAACTGGGTTAGGGGAGATGTGTCTCCACCCATATGGGTGGGTCTTGATTAGTTTCTGAAGTCCTATAGAAGAGGAAACATTTTGGAGAATGAGAGATTGAAAGAGAGCAGAGAATGCTGCAGCACCACAAAGCAGAGTCCACAAGCCAGCGACCTTTGGAGATGAAGAAGAAAAACACCTCCCGGGGAGCTTGATGAAACAGGAAGCCAGGAGAGGAAGCTAGCAGATGACGCCGTGTTCCCTATGTGCTTTTTCAGCTGAGAGAGAAGCCCTGACTGTGTTTGCCATGTGCCTTCTCACTTGAGAGAGAAACCCTGAATTTCATCGGCCTTCTTGAACCAAGGTATCTTTCCCTGGAGGATGCGTTTGATTGGACATTTCTGTAGACTTGTTTTCACTGGGACATTTTCTCAGCCTTAGACTGTAAACCAGCAACTTATTAAATTCCCCTTTTTTTTTTAATTTTTTTTTTTAATTTGCATATGGGCAGGAGGCACCAGGGATCGAACTCCAGACCCCCAGCACGGCAGGTCGGAGCTCCGCCTGCTGAGCCACGGCAGCCGCCCTAAATTCCCCTTTTTAACAGCCATCCTGTTCCTGGTATATTGCATTCCGGCAGCTAGCAAACCAGAACATCATGTAATCATCCACAGTATACAGTCAATGGTTCACAATATCATCATATAGCTGTGCATTTATCATCACAATCGCCTTTTTTTCCTTTTTTTGTGAAAAATAACATATATACAAAGAAAGCAATAAATTTCACAGCACAGTGCAACAATTAGTTGTAGAAAGATTTCAGAGTTTGGTATGGGTTACAATTCCACAATATTAGATTTTTACTTTTAGTTGCTCTAAGATACTGGAGACTAAAAGAAATATCAGTATAATGATTCAGCACCCATACTCATTTGTTAAACCCTACCTTCTCTATATAACTCCACCATCTCTGATCTTTCTCCCACTCTTTAGGGGTATTTGGGCTATACCCATACTAACTTTTTCATATTTGAAGGGGCTGTCGATAATATGAGCTAGGGGAATGGGACTATTGATAAGCGCTTAGTTCTTAAAAGAACAAGTGAAACTTTGCGGTGTGGCCTCTTTTGGATGGCCCATTTAGTAAGGTTGTCAAAATCTAGAGTCTTAGAAAGAGATTCTTGCTATGGGAGGCCATTCCTGTCCACAGAAAGGCTTGGTAATTCCAAAGCCTAGTCAGGTACCCAAAACTTTTCCAGGGCATTCAGATAACATAGACCAGATTTTTCTAAGCCAGAGGCAGAGAAAAAACCTTTAAAGCCTGAAGAATAACTGTAGAAGGAAGGAAACAAGAAGAGTAAAGCAAGAACCTTGCATTTAACTCAGTGCCAAAGTATTGTCAGTGATCGCAGATGACATGTTCTAGTTACTATGGTCGTGTGACCAAAAAATCCCGAAACTTAGTGGCTTAAAACCAATGACAGGAAGGTGCGATGGTGGCTCAATGGCAGAAATCTCGCCTGCCATGCCGGAGACCCTGGTTTGCTTCCTGGTGCCTCCCCATATTAAAAAAAAAAAAAAAAAAAAAAAACAATGACAACATTTATTTTGCTCATGAATCTGCAATTGCAAAATCCGGGCATGGCTCAGCAGGGTAGGCTCCTTGTGTCCCTCTTGGCATCAGCTGCAGCAACTGGAAAGCTGGGGCTGGGCTGATTGGAGGGTTCACTAGCTATCATGTCCAGCCCATCCACATGCTGGGAAGGTTCAAAGAGTTGGTGCTGGCACAGCTGGGGCACCTTGGGCATCTTTCTCTATCTCCATGTGGTCTCTCTATCATGTAGACTTCAGAGTACCCAAACTTCTTGTCACCTAGGATTCCCCGGGTGTGTGTCCCAAGTGAGGGAGCCAGGTGGAAGCTGTATTATCTTTTATAACCTAGTCTTGGAAATCAAGCAATATTACTTTTGCCGTACTCCTGGTTCCTCCCAGATTCAAGGGGAGGGAATGCCAACTCTACTTCTCAATGGAGGATTGACAGTGTCACAGGTAAAGAGCATGTGGAGTGGGAAATATGAGAGACCATATATATATATAAAGATATATACGCATGTGCATATATATATATATATATATATATATATATATACTTGCACACATAAATTTTTCCCCTCATTGGAAAATTCAGTCTGCCACCCAGGGTAACTAGACTTCACCTTTTCCATAACAGAGGATGCCTTCCACCAAAACAGATGTGTCTCCTGCATTCTTTCGTGACACTTTCCGTTGACACTTCCCTTGAGCCAGAGGCCTAAGTGGCCAGCTAAGTGGTCCCACTGCGCTGAAGCTGCCATGCAAGGTGGAAGACCAAACCAGCCCCTGAGGACAGGCCACATGGGGATGCCCTGAGACTGCATTTTAAAGACTGCACTTTCATTGTCATATATTTTTAAGTGGATATACACAAGCCAGTTAATTAGTCTCTAAATTACTGTACTTAAAAGGTTATTCAGGGTTTTGGGGTTAGAAGACAGGATGACCTACAAGTCAGTTTGGAGTACTGATCAGACTTTGACCTTGGAAAGGTTACTTGACCTTGGCCTCAGCCTCCACATCTTTGAAACAGGAATAATAATACCTGTCCTTAATTCAGGTGTCTATAAAATGGCTGGTTTATCATGGGCACCAGAGAGGAACTGTTACTATTATTGCAATTCCTAATCACCGTCTCCCAACT
Source organism: Myrmecophaga tridactyla (assembly GCA_004026745.1). Lineage (NCBI taxonomy): Eukaryota > Metazoa > Chordata > Mammalia > Pilosa > Myrmecophagidae > Myrmecophaga > Myrmecophaga tridactyla. The sequence goes on from PVIY010030215.1 coordinate 11,744, forward strand.
TACATGCTCAGCGCCTAGCGTTCCACCTCCCTCGCCATTCCCCACATCAGGATATACAGTCTACCACTCTTATCACCTAACTTTATATAACTCGATATATTAGATTTTCTTCTTAAATTCTTCAATCTATCTGACTGGCAGATCTTCCCAAGTTGTTAAGGTTGACTTGTTAATCTAATAAATTCAATGTGTAAATATGGCGAGTCTGAAGTTCTCCCCAAATTCCAGAAGTTCTCCCAAAATAATAAAATTTGCATTATATTAGCAAGGTCGAGGCCTAAAATCACAAATATAAACCCAAATGTACAATTCAAATAAGAATCACAAATCTCATCTGGAAACTCTTAAAACTTTCCGGTATATAAAAAGCCAAATATGCACAAATTCCTTAACCTAAAATACTCATTCTAGAGGGCTGAGTTTCTTAAACATTTCTATATTTAGCTCTAAATATCCCCAGGGTTAGATGATACCCACCAAGGAAATAATTATGGCCACAATGGGGAATTCACTAAATACTCCTGATTATCACTGTGGCCGATTGCATTTTGCAAAGATGGCTCTTACCATATTTCCATCCCGCATGCTCTTTTTGCAGTGTGACTTAAAAAATAAATACATACATATATATAAATATATATATATATAGCAGTAAAATATATTTATGTTACGTAAAATTTATCATTTGAACCATTTCTAAGTGTACAATTCAGAGGCATCAGGTGCATACAATGTGACATTGACACTACTTCCTTTGAGAGATGGGAGTCAACGACTCTTTCTCTTGAAACTGGGCTGGACTACATGATCATTTTAACCAGAGTATGTGGCAAAGTGACACTGCTTGTCTTCTAGGCCAAGTGAGAAAAGGGGAGTCCATGTCCGCTGGGTTCATGGAATGATAAGCTGAGCCCTGAGCTGTCAGACAAAGGAGGTTGTTCTAGTTTGCTAGCTGCCAGAATGCAATATACCAGAAGCAGAATGGCTCTTTAAAAGGGGAATTTAATCAGATGCTAGTTTACAGTTCCAAGGCCAAGAAAATGTTCCAATTAAAACAAGTCTATAGAAACATCCAATCTAAGGCATCCAGGGAAAGATACCTTGGTTCAAGAAGGCCGATGAAGTTCAGGGTTTCTCTCTCAAGTGAGAAGGCACATGGTGAACACAGTCAGGGCTTCTCTCTCATCTGGAAGGGCACATGGCATCATCTGCTAGTTTCTTCTCCTGGCTTCCTGTTTCATGAAGCTCCCTGGGAGGCCTTTTCCTTCTTTACCTCCAAAGGTCGCTGTGTGGTAGACTCTGCTTCTCGTGGCTACGTCGTTTTCCTCTGCTCTCTCTGAATCTCTCATTCTCCAAAATGTTTCCTCTTTTATAGGACTTCAGAAAGATTCTTTTTTGAATTCTTTTTCATTTTTTTATTTTAAGAAAACAAACAATACACTTAGAACCACAAAAAAATGGATATTTTAGTTAATTTAACCATAGACATATTTAAAGAAAGTGTCCATAGAATCATTGTGAAGCCTGTGTTTGCACAGTAAGTTCCATAAACCAATGTAAAATTAAGGTAACAAGGAAAAAATCTACAGCAAAGACAGCAAAGTTCTTAAATTCTAAGTATTAAGGATTAACTTAGATACCATTTGATCAGCTGTCAAAACTGTGAATGTTTTCAAAATAGCAAAAGTTCTTACAAATATCTGCACTCCTATAGTAAGGATCTATGTTAATAAATATTTTCCTGATTTCAGGAAAATATGAAGAAACAAGTATTTTTACCATTAACATATGGAAATCTTAACCACTTATAATGGATATCTTAGTTAGCTTATCCATAGGCATATTTAAAAAAAAAATCTAAGTAATCATCGTAAAGCCTTTGTACAATATGTTTCATAAACCAATTTAAAATTAAGTAAGTAAGGAAAAAAATATATAAATACAGATATCAGAGATACTTAAACTCTAAATATTAAACAGTATCTTAGATACCATTTGATTAACTATCAAAACTGTGTGTGTTCTCAAAATATCAAGTTAAAAGTTGTTACAAATATCACCTTTGCTATAGTAGTGAGCTATGTTACTAAATATTTACAAATTTTCTCTTTCGGGAATTTATTTTATCTAATATTTACTATAAATACCTATAGTTTTTTTTTTAACCTTTTTTTACTTGTAAAATATAATGTGTATATACAAAGAAAAGAAAGAAAAAAGCAACACTTTTCAAAGCACACTTCAACAAGTAGCTACAGAACAGTTCCCAGAGTTTGTCATGGGCTACCATGCCCTCAGTTCAGATTTTTCCTTCTAGCTGCTCTAAAGCACTGGTGGCTTTATCAGAGTCATAATAATGGAATCATACGGTATCTGTCCTTTTATGTCTGACTTGTTTCACTCAGCATTATATCCTCAAGGTTCATCCATGTTGTCATATGTTTTGGGACATCATTTTGTCTAAATGCTGAATAATGTTCCATCGTATGTATATATCACATTTTGTTTATGTCTGTTGATGGGCACCTGGATTGTTTCCATCTTTTGGCAGTTGTGAACAGTGCCTCTGTGAACAATGGTGTGCAAATGTCTGTTCGTGTCACTGCCCTCAACTCTTCTGGGTATTTACTGAGTATTGGTATTGCTGGGTCATAGGGCAACTCAATATTTAGTTTTCTGAGGAATCACCAAACTGATTTCCACAGTGGCTGAACCATTTTACATTCCCACCCTCAGTAAATAAGTGTTTCAATTTCTCGGCATCCTCTCCAACATTTATAGTTTCCTGTTTGTTTAATAGCAGCCATTCTTTTTTTTTTTTTTTAACTTGTTAAATTTCCTTTATTTGAGTTGACAGAAGACTATTTTCAATGTCCTGGCTGAAAGGGCTCTTGTTGCCACAGAGCATAAGTCCAAGGAACTTCTGGCAGCACATCTGGATTAGGAGGGTAAGGGTATATGCAGCTTGTTGTAAAGGTTGATAAGAAAGATACTATGGAAAAATTGACTGCTGAAAATTGTAAGAAATAGGTATCTGAGATTGAAAATTCACTGGCACAAAGTCATTTGCTTGTGGCTCCCCCGCAACGCAACCAAAATATTGAGAATAAGAAAGATTAGTATACGTGTTTTGGACAGTGCTTGCAACTGCAGTCAACATCCCAGAAGGAGGTGGCTGTGCATCATAGGAGGTTATCCCATGGTATGTCTGGGTAATAGAATTGTCATTGCTGCTGCTGTAATGATAAGCACACCAGGCATAATAAGGATAGGAATTTCCAAATGACTGTTCAGAAGAGTTGATAGCAGCCATTCTTATAGGTGTGAAGTGATAGCTCATTATATTTCTCTTATAGCCAATGAAGATGAACAGCTCTCCGTGTGCTTTTTAGTCATCTGTATTTGCTCTTCAGAAAAGTGCCTATTCATTTCCTCTGCCTGTTTTATAATTGGGTTGTTTGTTCTTTTGTTGATGAACTGTATAATTTCTTTGTGTACACAGGATATCAAGCCTTTATCCCATATGTGGTTTCCAAATATTTTCTCCCATTGAGTTGGCTGCCTCTTCACCTTTCCAATGAAGCTCTTTGAGGCACAGAAGCTCTTGATCTTAAGGAGTTCCCGTTTGTCTATTTTTTCTTTCACAGCTTGTGCTTTATGTGTGAAGTTTAAGAAGCTACCTCCTATTACTAGATCTTAAAGATGTTTAAAGGCGGTAGATTCTTATTCATCTGCTCAAATGACCAATTCCTGAGACACTGGGGTTTCAAAGAAAGAAAAAGTTTATAGATGGCCCAGTGGCTCAAAAATCTGTCTCCCTGAAATTCAACTTCCCCAAGTTGAATTCTTGATATTCTCATGGGCAGTGTGGACGGCCAAGGCTGTGGGCTGAGCCCCCCAGTCTTGGGGTTTGTTCATATGAAACTTAACCCCCCAAAGGATAGGTCAAGCCTACTTAAAATTTAGGCCTAAGAGTCACCCCCAAGAGAGCCTCTTTTGTTGCTCAGATGTGGCCTCTCTCTCCAGCCAACACAACAAGCAATCTCACCACCCTCCCCCTGTCTATGTGGGACATGACTCCCAGGGGTGTGGACCTTCCTGGCAATGTGGGACAGAAATCCTAGAATGAGCTGAGACTCAGCATCAAGGGACTGAGAAAACCTTCTCGACCAAAAGGGGGAAGAGTGAAATGAGACAAAGTGTCAATGGCTGAGAGATTCCAAACAGAGTGGAGGGATTATCCTGGAGGTTATTCTTATGCATTAAGTAGATATCATCTTGTTATTCAAGATGTAATGGACAGGCTGGAGGGAACTGCCTGAAAATGTAGAGCTGTGTTCCAGTAGCCATGTTTCTTGAGGATAATTGAATAATGATATAGCTGTCACAATGTGACTGTGTGATTGTTAACACCTGGTGTCTGATTCTCCTTTTATCTACCTTGTCAACAAACGAGTAGAACATAAGGAATAAAAATAAATAATAGGGGAAACAAATGCTAAAATAAATTTAGTTTGAAATGCTAGTGATCAATGAAAGCGAGGGGTAAGGGGTATGGTAGGTTTAATCTTTTATTCTTTCCTGAGTTCATTTTATTTCTTTTTCTATTGTCTTTTTATTTCTTTTTCTGAATTAATGCAAATGTTCCAAGAAATGATGAATATGCAACTAAGTGATGATATTGTGAATAACTGATTATATAGGTTGATATTTTATTTGGTTTCTTAATTTTTTTAATTAATAAATAAATTTTTAAAAAAAGAAAAAAAATCTGTCTCCCTGAACTGTAGTAACTCTGATAGTTTTATAGCATCAGAAGATGGGCAAGTTTAGGATAATGAGCACGACGGCCTCAGATGATGTAATTAGGGGTGATCTGATTACTGAGCATGTGCAGATTGTTTACATGCTTAGTTATAGAATGTTTGGAAGAAAATGGTGGCCTTCATATGATGATGGGCATGATTTTTAGTACTATAAAGAGGCATAAGTGACTTGTAGGTTAAAGTCTAAGCTACTGCACATGTCAGGTGGACCCAATTTGGTTGGATCCAGTCTCGGTTATCAATATAACTTTGGACTTGGGGTGGGCTAGTTCTGAGCTGACCTTCATTAGTAAACACTAGGGGCTGTCTTTAATGATCACAAGACTCTAAAGTTGAAAATAGGTGCAAATGAAGATTAGTTACAAGGTTTTTACAATCACAGGGGCACAAGATAAAGGCTATACAATCATTATCAGAGATCAAGGCAGATGGATTACAATACAGAGATTTCAGGTATTTCCCTTTGTCTGCAAAAGGGAACATCTACACAATAATTCAGTCATCAAAATCATCCCTTAAATCCCAATTTCTCGGTTACAAGACCGCATGAAGACAGGGTTGGCTGCCTTGCCCCTAACTCCCCAATCACTACTCCACTTCTAGCCATGCGGTCAGCTATTCGAGAAATCTCAGGGCAGAACCAACCAGCAGAGACCTTCCTAATTCCTGACCCACAGACACTGTGAGAGATAATGTTATCCCTGTTGATTCATGCCACTCAGTTTTGGGGCGATGTATTTTTTAGCAATAGCTGATCAGCACTGTTGTCAAAACAGACTCCAGGGCGGGCCACGGTGGCTCAGCAGGTAAGAATGCTTACCTGCCGTGCCCAAGGACCTGGGTTCGATTCCCGGTGCCTGCCCATGTTAAAAAAAAAAAACAGACTCCACAACTTAAAAGGCATGGAGAGCAGTTATTTAGTGGTTAGGCCCCTTGGTTTAAGGATTACATAATTACCTTCCCCCAGGTGACTGTTTACCATTAACCAAGCCGCTTAATGCCCAGTGGTTCTCAATCCCACCTGCACATTAGCATCACCTGGGGAGATTTTCGGCTATTATAGTACCAGGCTTCTCCTCCCGCCTCTTCAGAGACTCGGATTAATTGGTGTGAGGTGGAGCTGAGACTTTGGGGTTTTTACAAAATGCTCCCCAGATGATTCTAAAATGCCGTCGGGGTGGAGAACCATGGAACAAAGATCTCTGAACTGATTCATTCTCATTTAAATTCTTCTCCTAATTCTTTAATCTCTTAAAACTACATTCCTCTTAGGGCCATTTAAAAGATGGCAGATTGAGCTCTAGATAGTTGTCAGGGCTCGGTCCAACCTTTTAATTAAAAATTTTTTTTCATGGTGTTAAAAGAAAAACTTTTTATGCAATTTAGGATCTCACAGCTTTATTGAGCGTTTTATGAGTCGGGCAGCATCCTACCCGGAAGGTGAGAAGGGAGTTCCACCAAGGGAGTTAAAAGGGGAAGCTCATATAGTGCTAACAGAATCAAGTGAGGAAACCTGCTGATTGGCTGAAATGACGTTTCACCTAATATAGGGGGTCTTACAAAATGGGGAGCAGGTATACTTTGATTAGCATGGTCTACTTGTCCATTCTAACAGGCTATTTCTACTGGGCTTATTACCAGACAAAGACCATGGATTCTTTTGCAGGACACATTCAATAACCAGTTCCTGAGACAGCAGGTCTTAAAGAGACAAAGAGTGTGTTACTAGGTGCGTAGTAGGACAGCAGATGGCCTAGTGGCCCAAAATCTCTCTTCCGGAGTTTAAGGGGTACAAAGTTTTTAAGAATTTTAGCAAGAGGAGATAAGGTCATTTCGAATAGCAAGTTTAAAGCAAAAAAGGGGACACTGTTACCATTATCATTTCAACAGAAAAGCTGAAAGGAGGGAAGGCAGAGCTGTCACTTCAATACTAAAGGTGTAAGCCAAAAGGAAGGGAGGCAAGTTATCCTTCAGTAGTGGAGTCTAGCTGATACGATTTACAAATGTCCGGGGCTGACTTCAAATTCTTCATTAATCTTAGAGACTTTGTCCTACAAGAAAGTGACCAGAAAAAAGAGTAACGGCTCTTACAGTCACAAAAGCACAAGATTAGGGCTTTTACCATCACTTCAGAAACCAGGGCAGCTGAATTAAACTTTAGGGATTTCAGGTATTCCCCTCTGTCTACTCTAATATCCCAGAAAGCAAAAAGGAATATGATTCAGTAATCAAAATCATCCCTTAAATTCTAATTTCTCAACTACAGGTCCAAACTGATTTATCAATAGGTGTTGCTTATCTGCAACTCAGTAAGCTATGTTCCATTTTCTCAGAAAGCCTCTGTAGGTCCATCCTTTTTGTCTTCAGGCAAAGCCTTCTAGGGAAAGGGTCCCTCCAGAACAACACCCAATACAGGTGGCCTTTTTATATTACTTAACAGCCTGTAACTTGATCACTTGGTCCCACCCTATGGTGGGGATGGGGTGCATTCTGACAATACTTATCAAAATTATTACTGCCGATAGCCTTTCATCCGGCAGTCACAATTCTACGAATTTAGTCTGTAGATGTAATGGCAGTCCAGTTAAGTGACCTACGTAGAAGGCTATTATTCCCTGCAACTTTTTCTTTCTTTTTTTGTGCATGGGCAGGCACCGGGAATCGAACCCAGGTCTCCGGCATGGCAGGTGAGAACTCTGCCATTGAGCCACTGTGGCCCACCCTGCAGCTTTTGGGGTTTTTTTTGTTTTTTTACATGGGCAGGCACCAGGAATCGAACCCAGGTCCTTGGGCACAGCAGGCAAGTGTTCTTACCTGCTGAGCCACCGTGGCCTGCCTAACCCTGCAGCTTTTTAATAGCAAAATAATGGAATCAGTCTAATTGGCCACCAATAGAGAGCTGGAAATTAAATTATAATATAGTTGCACAACGAAATACTACTCAACACTCAAAGAAAATGAGGAAATGTTTCATGCATTGACAAGGATGATATAGTAAGTAAAAAGTGCAAAACACATACTAGTGCTCTGCTATAATATCATTAAAGTACAAGGTATGATACCAATTAAACGCCGGGTTCTGTGCCCAGGGCGTATTAGCAGCCAATCTATGACATGGGGGTTTCAAAGGATGAAAGAGTTTATTGCTACGAGAAGCAAGGCCAACAGATATGGCCTATGGACATAAATTCTGTTTGTGCTCTCTCTAAGGAGTTCAGGGTTTTTATAGTCTTTAACAAGGGGAGGTAGAGTTGTTATCATTACAATAACAAAGTATAAATAACTATAGTATCATGTAAAGAGGTGGAACTAAGCTAGAACTAAGCTAAAATAACCATTACAATAGTAAGTATAAATACTGTTCGCAGCTGTTAGTTCTGAGCTGACTCTATTTCCTTCATTAATAAACATTAGAGGATTGTCTTTGTGATCAGAAGACTCTAAAGCTGTAAAACAGGATGAGGGGGTACAAGGGAGGCCAGCCAGCAGGTTTTAACAATCACAAGATAAAGGTTATATAGTTATATAATCATTATCAAAGACTGAGGAATCTGGGTTACACTTTCAGTAATTTCCTTGTGGCTATTCTAATTTGTACTAGAAAATAAGAAAAAGGCATCTCTATAAAATTGTTCGGTCATCCTAATTATTTGTTAATTCTTAATTTTTCAGTTACAGGTATATATATATGCATATGTTTCTTTGTATATGAAATATCTCTGGGAGGATGGCCAAGAACCTGGTACCCATGGTCGCCTTTGGGTACAGGAACTGTGTATCTGGGATACAGGGTTGAGAGGGAGGCATTTCACCATGGACTTTCTCACTTTAGAAATTTGAATCAAGTGACCATATTATCTATCAACAAATTTTAAGAAAGAAAAGTAAATGTGTGCTTGGCTTTCAACTATATGTCCAAAAAAGATTGGTAAGTAGGTTTGTAGCAGCATTATTCATGATAGCCAAAAGGCAGAGAGAACCCAAATGTCCATCAACAGATAGATGATAAAGAAAATGTGGTATAAACCATACAGGGGAGTGTTATTCAGTTGTAAAAAGGAGTGAAGTACTGATACGTGTTACACTATGGGTGAACTTCGAAAACATTATAAGCAAAAGGAGGGTGGCTGCCGTGGCTCAGCAGGCAGAGCTCCGACCTGCCGTGCTGGAGGTCTGGAGTTTGATCCCTGGTGCCTCCTGCCCATATGCAAATTAAAAAAAAAAAAAAAGTGAAAGGAACCAGACACAAAAGGTCACATGTTTATGATTCCATTTATATAAAATATCCAGATTAGAAAAATCCGAAGACCTAGAGAGTAGGTGAGCGGTTGCCAGGGGATGGGGGCAAATGGGCAGTGACTGCTTAATGGATACAGGTTTCTTTTTGGAGGGATGAAAATGTTTTGGAACTAGATAAAGGTTATGGCCTGCAACATTGTGAATGTACTAAATGCCACTGAATTGTACACTTTAAAAGGGTGAATTGTATGTTATGTGCATTTTACCTCGATTACCAAAAAAAAAAAAGGCAAGTAGATTACTTTTGCCTGGGTAATTTTGGTTGCTGCCTCTTGTCCTTTTTTAATATGCATCTAGACTAATGCAGTTGACTCCAGAAGAGAGTCCAATGACAACCTAGACCAAGGGTAAGTTTAGACCTTGAGACCCCACTAATGGTACTGATAGATTTTTTGTGAACAGACGAGAAATAGCTCAGCTTTCTTGGAGACTGTGCCAGTTTGAGAGTATTATGTACCCTAGAAAAACCATGTTTTAATCCTGATCCAATCTTGTGGGAGCAACCATTTCTTTTCGTCCTGATTCAATACTGTACATTGAAAACTTTTTATTAGATGATCTCCACAAGCGGGTGTGAATTTTTTATTACATGGAGATGTGACTCCACCCATTCACGGTGGGTCTTCATTAGTTTATTGGAATCCTTTAAAAGAGGAAACATTTTGGAGAGAGTCAGAAATGACAGAAGCCTCAGAGCCCACAGAGAGAGCAGATGTAGATGCTTAGAGAATAGCTGCTTTGGAGAACAGAGACACAAATGTTTGGAGATGCTTGGAGCCCAGCAGATGTCATCATGAGATGTGAAGCAAGCCAGAACCTGGAGAGAGCCAAGGGAAGCCAAGAGATGAAAGCCCAGAGAAATAAAGTGAGGAACCCCCACAGGAATAGAGGCTGAAAGCAACAGAGCCCAGGAGCAAAGGACCAGCAGATGCCAGCCACGTGACTATCCAGCTAGCAGAGGCATTGCAGATGCACTGAGATTTCCTTGAATTAAGGTATGTTTTCCTCAATGCCTTAGTCTGGACATTTTATAGGCTTAGATCTGTAAACTTGTAACTTATTAAATTCCCCTATTGTAAAAGCCGTTCCATTTCTGGTATATCACATTGCAGCAGCTTGCAAACTAACACAGAGACTCAATCTGTGGGTGGTTATTAGTTTCTATTTCCAGCCATTGGTATGTGCCAAGCCCTAACTGGAGTGGAAAAAACTAGTATCTTCACCTCTGCTCTTTAGTTAGGAATGCGCTCTGGATCAGGCAGAATTCATTTGGCTGTATGTGACAGAGCTGTCAATTGAATGACGTTTCAAGCAATGGTGATGCTTAATTATCTGTATCAGTCAGCTGCTGCTTCAAAACGCTACGTAACAAACCACTCCAAAATTGTAGTCCTCCTTTTCCTATTTGCAATCTTCTTTTCTTCCTTTACTCTTCACTTTCCTCTCCTTTTCTTTAAGAAATATTTATTGGTGGGCGGCTGCTGTGGCTCAGCAGGCAGAGCTCCGACCTGCCGTGCTGGAGATCTAGAGTTTGATCCCTGTTGCCTCCTGCCCATATGCAAATTAAAAAAAAAAAAGAAATATTTATTGGTTATATTTGTCATCCCATGAGGTATCCATGACTGGCTATGAGGCTGGGGCTGAGGAGAGCCTGTCAACGTGAAGATATGGGTTATATACAGGGCAAGGAGGAAACAAATAAATATATCAAGGATCACAGAAGTCAGATATCTCAACATCAGAGATGGTACAGATATGGAAAAAAATGAAGGCTGGAATGAACCCTGCAGTTTTGGATGGAATTAGAGGTAAGGTTATGAATGCATGTTTTAAAATACATAATGACAGGTGTAGACATAGCTATAGATGTAAAAGTGTTCCATACACACACATGCACACACAGAGATAAACATATATGGAGAGAATGATAACTCTGGGATTTGATTAAAAACAATCTAGCAGGGTTGGGGGGTGGTCAGTGGGTAAAAACCAAGAAGAAATGGGCTTGGCTATGAGTTTTTAATTGCCAAAACTGAGCAATGGATGCATATGGATTCATTTTACTATTCTATTTTTGTATGTGTTCCAAATTTTACCTTTATTTAATCCTTACTTTAAACTTCTGAATCCAAAGCTACCCCACCATGGTGTCCTACTTTCCAATCTCAGGAAAAGAAATGTCAATTGCAGTATCAAATAATTTCGTTGAGCAGTAAAGATGTGTAGCAGTCATGGAATGACCAGGCAGCAGAGGGCTGTATCAAGTATCTTTTGGATAAGCCTCTGGAAATAATAACTTCTGTGGAGTTGTCTTATATTATTAAATTGAAATGGACGTGGACTATAGAAAGAGAAAAAAAAAATAGGAATCCAGTTGTTTTAAAAAGCTAAAATAGGTCTTTGGCATGAAATGTTTTATTAGTTAATATATCAACTTTGAAAGAGCCATGACATGTAGCAATTTGTAATTGGTTAGGGAGTGACACGAGTTATTATTTGTGAGTGTGCAGTAACTCTTGTAAAATTATTACTTTCTTTCTTTGTAAAAAAGAGCCCCCAAAATGAAGCTGTTTATATAAATTTTCTCCTGTACTTCTAGAGTCATTAAAAGTCTAAAGGGTCCCCCGGTCCCCCTCGAATATACTCTTCTATATTTGAGTGGTGGAAATTAGTGTAATGGTATGTTCTCAAACTTGAGGGTATACATCTTATAAATGCCCAAAAATCTACTCTGGCTTTGTTGTGCACACAATTCCAAAAGAACTGGAGAAGCTCAGCATTACAGCTTTATATAATTTAGTATATATAGTCCTTTCCGTGATTTAAAATGCCATGAACTTCATTCATTGTCATCATTTATCATTGAAGATATATTGCAGGATGTCTCAGCATCTCTGGTCTCTGTCCTCCAGACGCCAGTAACAACCCCCTCACCATTGTGACAACCATGAAAAGACCCACAAATTTCCAAAACAACCCCAAAGGAGCAATACTTCTCCCATGAGTACCAGCTGACACCCAAAAGACATGCTCATTAATGTCATCTGATGAATTCCAAAGCACCCTCTAGGGGGTGACATCAACCCCTTGACAGTCAGTGGTGGACCAATGACTCAACACAGCCTGGGCATCATTATCCCCCACCTCCCTTAAATGCAGGGTCCCACGAGCACAGGAGAAGGAGGAAGTAGCTGTTTGGCTGAGAGTCAGTAGGATGCACCTCAAACTCCTCTTCCATGAAGGGTCTTCTTTCTTTCCCAGGTTGTCTCTTGAGGTTGGATGGAGCCAGCATGGAAGACTGCTGATTTTCCTCCACACTCGGTGTGAATGCCTCCTCATACAGTGTGCAAAGAACCTGCTCTAGAGTCACCCCAGGAACTAGAAAAAAAGATCCTTCACCAGAAGAACAGGAAGAGACAGGCACCGTGGAAGTCTTGGTCAGCCATCTCACGGACCTCACAGAGGTCCAATCTCAGAAAAATCTAGGGACCACACAGCCCAGGGATGTTCATGGGGCGGGAAGGAGGGGAGTCCTGGGGAGGGGAATATTGGAATATTTTTCCAAAATGAAGAGCAAATTATTGAAACTAGCCTCCCTCCTCCAAGAAAAAGCCACAATGTTAAATGGACCTCTTGGGATTTTTTATTATGTTTGGGAGAGCTGCTGTAATTCAGCAACAAAGAAAGGCTGCAGGGGCCCAGTGCAACAGGAGTTTCTCTAGCTGGTTGAAGCTGTTAGGCAAGCCGCCCTGCCATTTGGATTTTATAAGCCAACAGATCCAGGGGTTCTCAAAATGTGTATGGCAAATAGGGATGGCGATACAGTGTATTTGTCGTTCTACGGTGGGCATTTAGATGGTTTCAAGTTAGAGGCTATTGCAAATAGTGGACAGTTTTGCTTATGCCTTTTGGTGATTCTATGAACCCAATTTCAGTTGGGTATTACTTTAAGAGGGACTGCTCGAATCATAGTGTAGGCATATGATTAGCTGTAGGAGATATCGCCAAACCATTCTCCAAAGTGATCATGCCCAGCTATAGTCCCACTGGTCACGCAGGAGAGTTCCATCAGTAACACTTGGTTTAGTCACACAGTAGAATATACTGTACAGAAATGAGAATGAATGGACCACAGCTTCACACAACACAATGGATGAATCACCAAAAGTATTGCGTGACAGAAGCCACACACAAGAGAGAACATCGTCTAAATTCCAAGCTCTAAAGAGGCAAAATTAATCTATACCATTAAAAGTTAGAACAGTGGTTACCCTGGCTGGAGGCAGTGCCCAGAAGGGGACAAGAGGAGCCCTCTGGGTGGCTCCTAATGTTCTGTTTCTTGATCTCGAGCTGGTTACACGGTGTGGTCACTTCGTGTAGGTCATTGAGCAGTATACCTATGCTTATATGCTTATCTGAGTGTACGCTATTCTTTAATAAAAATAGTAAAAGAAAATAAAAATAGGATAGTGTACAGACTTCTGGCAGACCTCAATAGGAAGTTTAGGCTCTGGGGTTTTGTAGCAAAGCCATGATCTCTCTGGCAAGCAAGTCCTCTTATTCTGAGGATTGGTTCTTGGCTTTTTAGTGAGTTCTATGGAGAATGAATGACTGACACAGAATCCCAGGTGACGGTGCATTATCTGATGCACTAATTGATAAACTGGGCAGGCTCAGCAGCACTCCATCATCATGTGAAAATGGTGTATAGGGGGTTGCACTCAAGCGTGGATGAGTTAGGTCTCTCACAAACCCAGTATCCCTCTTCCCAGCCGCTGGTGTCAGGTAGATTACACTGGACACTTTCCAGATGGGTCATGGGTCAACAGTTTGCCTTCATTGGACTAATCATTTGTTGAGAACTAGTGTCTCCCTGCTCCAGCCTCAACTCCCACCTGTCCTATTCCAGTTGGCATTATCATCTAGGGACTTACTGTTATCAAAGTACAATTTTTTAAAAGTTTAAAACATCATGCTCACATAAATACATAGTGAGTAGCCATTGGAAATTTTATTTCGCTCATTAATGAGGGAACCAGCAGGAAGAGAAGAATAGTTCAAGGGATGATATGACAAACTGATCAGTACAGACAGTGGACAAAAGAATGCTGGAATTAGATTGCCAAATTAGATCCAGATGTGCTTACTGTCCTTCAGGGCTAGACTTTCTGCCAGATAGAAATCATTTATCTGGCAATCTTCTACAAGTAATCATCTAACTTTACAGAGTCTGGGCTGTAATCAATACTACATTGTAAGTCAGGGAAAGGAATGTCTCCCTTGAATATCAGTAGCCCTGGTAGACAATGTTACATGATGTTCTAGAATGATATTGAAAGAGCGTGTAGAAATCTTCTTGCCTATGGAATCCACTGGTCTCTTCATGTTCCCTATCAGCCAGAAGCAGCTGGCCTTCTAGAACTGCGGAATGACTTATTGAAGCCTCAGGGATTGTGCCAGCTGGAAAGCACATCCCAAGAGAAAAGATGCTGCTGCCAACCAGTGTTTTGTTTGTTTGTTTGTTTGTTTTTGTGTGTTTACTGCTGAGTTGCAGGATTTTACTTTATATACTTTGGATACTAAACCCCTACCAGATACATAAGGTTCCTAACATTTTCTCCCATTGAATAGGTTGTCTTTTACTTTCATGATAAAGGCCTCAGATGCACAAAAGTTTTCAGTTTTGATGAGGTCCCATCCATTTTTTGTTTTATTTTTGCTTTCTTCTTATCCATTCACTTTTTTCCCCCTCTCTGCTTTTGGTTTGGGTGCAAGGTCCAAGAAATCACTGCCCAACACAAGGTCCTGAAGGCGTCTCCCCATACCCTCTTCTGGGACTTCCACAGCTTTAGGTCCTTGATCCATTTTGAGTTGTTTTCTGTATATGGTGGGAGGAAGGGTCCACCCCCACTCCCCTGAATAAGGACATACAGTTTTCCTAACACCACTTGTTGAGGAGACTACGCTTTCCCAATTGAGTGGACCTGGCATCGCTGTCAAAAATCAGCTGGCCATGAATGTGAGCGTTAATTTCTGAACTTTCAATTCAATTCTATGATCCACATGTCTGTCCTTGTGCCATTACCATGATGCTCTGATTACTGTGGCTTTGTAACAAGTTTTAAGATTGGGAAGCATGAGTCCTCTGACCTTGTTCTTTTACCCCAAGATGGCTTTGGCTGTTTGGGGCTGTGCTGGTTTGAAAGGAAGTATACCCTCTAGAAAAGCCATGTTTTAATCAAAATCCCATTTCATAAAGGTAGAATAATCCCTATTCATTACTGTATGTTTGAAACTGTAATCAGATCATCTTCCTGGATGATGTGATTTAGTCAAGAGTGGTTGTTAAACTGGATTAGGTGACGACATGTCTCCACCCATTTGGGTGGGTCTTGATTGGTTTATTGGAGTCCTATAAAAGAGGAAACATTTTGGAGAATGGGAGATTCAGAGAGAGAAGAGAATGCTGCAGCACCACAAAGCAGAGAGTCCACAAGCCAGTGACCTTTGGAGATGAAGAAGGAAAATGCCTCCTGGGGAGCTTCATGAACCCAGAAGCCAGAAGAGAAAGCTAGTAGATGACACCGTATTCGCCATGTGCTCTTCCAGATGAGAGAGAAACTCTGACTGTGTTTGCCATGTTCCTTTCCACTTCAGAAAGAAACCGTGAACTTCATCAGCCTTCTTGAACCAAGGCATCTTTCCCTGGATGCCTTAGATCGGACATTTCTATAAACTTGTTTGAATTGGGACATTTTCTCGGCCTTAGAACTGTAAACTAGCAATTTATTAAATTCCCCTTTTTAAATGTCACTCTGTTTCTGGTATTTTGCATTCCAGTAGCTAGCAAACTAGAACAGGGACCCTTTACCCTTCCATTTAAATCCAATGATTGGCTTTTCCATCTCTGCAAAGAAGGCTGCTGGAATTTCTGGGATTGCGTTGAATCTGCCAATTGCCTTGTGTAGAATCAACAGTTTAATAATATCTAGTCTTCCAATCCGTGAACACAGAATGTCCATCCATTTATTTACATCTTCTTTGATCTCTTCCAGCAATATTGTGTAATCCTCTGCGTCCTTGGTTAGATTGATCCCTAGACATTTTTAGTTGCTATTGCAAATGGAATTATCTTCCCGATCTCTTCTCCAGATTGTTCACTACCAGTGCATAGAAACACCATTGATTTTTGCATGTTGATCCTGGGCCCCACCACTTTGCTGAATTTGTTCATTAGTTCAGTAGCTTTGTTGTGGATTTTTCTGTATAGAAGAACACGTCATCCGCAAATAGGGAAATCGCCACCTCTTCCTTTCCAATTTTAAAGTCATTCACTTTTTTCTTTTGCCTAATTGCTCTAGATGGAACTTCCAGTACAATGCTGAACAGTGGTGACAGTGGGCACCCTTGTTCTGCTCCTGATCTTAGAGAAAAACCTTCAGTCTTTCACCGTTGGGTATATTAGCTGTGAGTCCTTCATTATGTGCCCTTTGTCATGTTTAGGAAGTTTCCTTCCATTCCCAGTCACCAGTGTTGTTTCTTCCATAACTAGACAACATGGGGTCCAGAAAACAAGGTGTGGAGGTGGGAATGGCACATTTCACAATCATACATAATGACCCATTAGCAATATTTTTCCTTTCCATCCCCACAACTTTTCACTAGCTCTTGGCGTGTTAAAGAAAACTTTTTGGACAATCTAGTTATGACCACGTGAGAACACTTTACTAAAAACTTGCATGCATGGGAAAAAGGTCTTTTGTAGGCCAACTGAAGGATTCACTCCCTTTTTTTTAGTAGAGAAGTTATTGGTTTACAGAAAAATAACATATAAAATAGAGTTCCCATATACAACCCTATTATTAACACTTTGCATTAGTGTGGTACATTGTTACAATTCATGAAATACATTTTTATAATGGTAGTATTAGCTATAGTCCATTGTTTACATAGGGGTTCACTTTGTTGTACAATCCTACATTTTTTTCCTTCTTTCTCCCTATTTCTTTTTTTTTTAAGGATTCACTCTTGGCAGGCACATTTTGTAGGAAAAGGGATAATTATCCATGGACTGGAGATTAGATGTAGAAAGACAGTCTGGTTTAAAATCATGAGATTCTTGACTGGCTTTCAGCAGATTGTCAAATGGGTGGGCCACAAGTTTCCCAGGACAAGTTTTAGCCTATAAAAGTTAATCAGAAAATGGCTAAAACATGTTATCAGGAAGGCTAATTTCTTCTCTGAAGGAGGCTGTAAAATACAGCCTTCAAAAGCTTTTTGTGACCCTGACCAGTTCTGGATCTTTTTTTTTTAATACAAAAATATATAAAGTCAGATCACTATCCCAGTGAGTCACCTGGTCACTTCAGTCATCCATCTCTAGTTAGCACTCATCACACAGGTTTTCTCAGTTCCTGGAATCCGAGTGCTCTTTGCCTTTTCAGGACCTGAAAGATGGTATTTCCACTGCCTGGAACCTTCTCATCCTCCTCAAATCCTCAGATTTTTCTCTGGGATATTATTATTATTATTAATCAACAAGCATGACTTAAATCTCAATTTTGTGCACCAGTAATTTGGTCATTTATTTTTATTTTTACAAATATTACCCCTTTCCTGGTGACCTCTAATCTGCTTTCCATCTGTGAATTTGCTATTTCTAGTCCTCTGGTATAAGTGATATTATACAATTTTTGTCCTTTTGCATCTGGCCTATTTCACTGAGCATAATTTTTTCAAGTTTATTCCCTGTCTCTTAAGTTTATTTCTTCTTATGGCCAAATAATAGTCCGTTGTATAATATCACATTTTGTTTATCCGTTCACTTGTTGAATGACATAATGCTACTTTGAACGTTGGTGTATATGTATCTGTTTGCTGTCCTGTTTTCACTCTCTTTGGGTAGAGACCTAGAAGAGAGATTGTGTCTCAAATGGTAATTCTGTATTTAATTTTTTGAGGGATTGACATACTGCTTTTCACAGTGGCTTATCAGTGTTTCAGCTTCCATCACAGGGCCTGGTACTAAATAGAAGGAGCTCGTAAAAGCCTTAAACAGCCCTGGATACATTTTATCTACCTTATCAACAGATGAGTAAAACATATGGAATAAAGATGAATAATAGGGGGTACACATGTTAAAATAAATTTGTAGCGAAATGCTGGTGATCGGGGAGGGGGAAGGGTGGGGGGTATGGTATGTATGAATTTTTTTCTGTTTTCTTTTCATTTCTTTTTCTGAATAGACCCAAATGTTCCAAGAAATGATCATGATGAAGAACATGCAACTATGTGATGATATTGTGAATTACTGATTATATATGTAGAACGGAATGATAAAAAATTACACATGTTTGCGTTTGTTTGGTGTTCTTTGGTGCTTAAAAAAAAATTTAAAAATTAATTAAAAAAAAAATAGCCCTGGATGCAAACGAGGGGTGAGGGTGCTGAAAAAGCTTTGCTGGAGGCAATGGAATGCCAGCTCTGATGAAAGATCTTGCTGTTCTCCTCTTGGCTTATCCTATGACCTTGAGCCACTTTCTTGAACATGAAGTTTCCCTCTCTGCATCTATAAAACCGGAATAAAAGCAGCTTCTCTAAGGACGTTTGTAAGGGTCAAAAGATTTCACATTCGTACATCGTTTAAACACCGGGTCTTCGCTGTAACATCGTGTTTCTACTGAGTGCCTTCCCAGAGCCAGGATGGGGGTTCCTAAATTTCCCCAATTCACTACCACCCTTCGCGCCTCCGCAGGCTGACGTCATCTCCCAGCCCCGACACCCCACCCCTCTCCGGAAACCTTCATATCTTCCCAGGGGTTATTTTTCTCTCTGAAGCCTGAACTTCTTCCCTCCCATTCTCCCCAGGATTCCTCAAAGACTTTTTTTACTTATTTAACCGTCCCTGCCGCTTGGCTCTTTTTTTTTTTTTTTTAAGAAAACAAACAATACACTTAGAACCACCAAAAATTGATATCTTAGTTAAATATAGGCATACTTAAACATCCTTAGCGCCTTTGTTTTTGGATGGATGGTCCCGGAATCGAACTCAGGTCTCCAGTATAGAAGGTGAGCATTCTACCATGAACCACCCATGTAACCAATGTATTTTTAAATAAAGTATCCATATAATCATTGTAAGTTTCTCAAACAGGCTCATCGTGCTTTAATCACTTTCTTTCCAATCAGCCTCTTTTCGGCTGTTTCCGCCTCTTACCACTCAACCCGAAACCGCATTTGGCACCTTCCGGATCCTCTCAGTTTTACCGTCTTCCCCCTCCCCCCACCCCAGTCCCGGCCCACTTCGATCATTTCCGGCTCCCTTGGCTTCGCGGTCTTA